>JAIFGZ020000695.1:0-131529 GCA_019925245.2 Oryza australiensis | reverse complement strand
ATACTTGCAAGTGTTCCTGGTTTTGCGCGGTAGAAAAGTTTTTGTTTCGGCCAGCGTAGCTTCCGCGTAACCCTTCAAAGGGTATCGTAGCTAATCTTTCTTAGTTCAGATTTTAGATTGATCTGGAACAAGTTTTGCACACGGGTTGATTAGATCAATCGGTTTTACGGATTGTTGAGGAGAGTTAATGGTAATTGCGTTCCTTTGATAGTGTATCTAACGCGTAATGTGATTACGTCGAAGCAATTTCCATATAACTCGGTTTGAGTTGGGTTCGAGATAGCGTTCCTTGATAGTGTATCGGAACGGTGTGCGTACCCCCTTATAGGTCGTCTCGATGCCGAATCTCTGCGATAGGTAGAAAACGTTTCTACGCCTAACTTGTTTTTGCAGAGAATGCTTTGAGATCGTATGGCCCTATTGTATGTATGAGATGCATGTGATGCATGTAATATTCTTTCATATGTACAATCCCTATAATATTCTTTGATACGTGCAATGCTTGTAATATTCTTTCACGACCTGCGAGTCGATGTAATCTTCAATAGAGCTTCTATAGTAGTAGCTTAGTTTGAAGAAATCAAGCATTCGGCACTCGGAAGAACGGTGATGAAGATGGAGATCACCATGTGAAGGGGGCCATACTATTTCATGCTATTCTACCTACTTTCATATATGTGATATGTTTGTTTGATAGGATAGCATCCCTCGCAAAATTAAGTAGTAATGATGCCCTTCCAAATGATGCACCCGTCACCGTTATGCTCGTCAATGGTGGGTCTGCCAAAGCAGAGTGCCATTCTCTATCATAACACGAGGGGGTATATGTCAGACATATACAGCAGGAGCATTTGGTTTACTTAACAAGGCTATCAAAACAGTTTTGGGCCTTGGGGCATAGGTTGGGGCCGGGGCATGGAGATGCCACACCAACAACAAGAGTCACATAGAGATGTGATTAGCAAGGAGTTGCTTACCGATGTTACTAATTTTCTAGCAGTGATGCCAAAGCTCACTAGAAAATTAACTAACATGTGGATCTTGACCCAATACGTAACCTAGAGGGAAGGTGTAAAATACGTAACGGGAGTCTAATGTTAAATTGTTTAACAATAGACATAGCATAAACATTGTGCTAAACTTTGCTTTTTCTGTTGTAGAATAAATGGCGGCTAATACTACACCCAGTACCTTTAATTTGCGATCTATTCTCGAAAAGGAAAAATTAAATGGAACAAACTTTATGGATTGATATCGCAACTTGAGAATTGTTCTCAAGCAAGAGCGTAAGGAGTACGTCCTTAAGTACCCTATCCTGATTATTTGTCAAATAATGCCACTGCAACTGCACGGAGAGCTTACAAGAAGCACACTAATGATGCCCTAGATATAAGCTGTCTCATGCTAGCTACAATGTCCCCTGAGCTTCAGAAGCAATATGAGAGCAGCGATGCTCACACTATTATTCAGGGACTGCGTGGTATGTTTGAGAACCAAGCTCGGGTCGAGAGGTTCAACACCTCAAAGTCCTTGTTTGCGTGCAAGTGTGCTTGTTGAGGGGAATCCCGTCACCCGCATGTGATAAAGATGATTGGCTATATCAAGAGTTGGCTTGGCTCACGATGTGATTCTCCGCCGCTCCTCCGAGCTTCGAGCCATTCATATTAAACTATCACATGAACAATATGGATAGAACCTTGGCTGAATTGCATGGGATGCTAAAGACAAATGAGGAGAGTATCCGTAAAAACGGTCATCATGTGATGATGATGCGAAGGCTAAGCGCAAACCACTGTCAAGAAACTTTGCACCAAGAGGAAGTTAACTCCCGATGAGATCGCGAGTGCCTCTAATGCAAAGAAGGGCAAGAAGGGGTCGGCGGCATCGAGATGCCGTTTGCTTCCATTGCAAGGAGACAGCCACCGGAAGAGGAACCGCAAGAAGTACATGGAGGATCTCAAAAAGAAGCAAAGTACGACTTCGCTTCGGTGTATTAATGTTATAGACATTAATCTTGCTACTTCACCCTACGACTCTTGGGTATTTGATACCGGATCGCAGCTCATATTTGCAAATCGCTTGCGGGAATGAGAAGAAGTAGAGGATTGAGAAGGGCGAGGTGAACCCGTGCGTCGGCAATGGAGCAAGCGTTGCTACGCTTGCTTGTCGTAGCACAAGATACCACTTCATCTACCTTCGTGATTAGTTTTGGAATTAAATAATTGTTATTGTATTCCAACACTATGTCAAACTTAATTTCCGCTTCATGTTTGCAAGCGGAAGGATATGATTTTAGATCAATGGACAATGGTTGTTCAATATATCTTAGAGATATGTTCTATTTTCATGCTCCATTGGTGAATGGATTATACGCTTTGAATCTTAAAGCGTCTCCCATCTATAACATTAATAAAAAAGGCAACTCTCTAATGATATAAACCCCACGTTTATCTGGCATTGTCGTTTAGGCCATATAAATAAGAAACGCATGGAGAAGCTCCATAAGGATGGATTGCTTCACTCTTTTGATTTTGAATCATTTGAGACATGTGAGTCTTGTTTACTTGGTAACATGACAAAGGCACCTTTCACGGGACACAGTGAAAGAGCAAGTGACTTATTGGCACTCATACATACCGATGTATGTGGACCAATGAGCTCAACGGCCGAGAGGTGGTTATCGCACTTCATTACCTTTCCGATGACTTTAGTAGATATGGTTATATGTACTTAATGAGGCATAAGTCCGAATCCTTCGAAAAGTTCAAAGAATGCCAGAATGAAGTACAGAATCATTTAGGGAAAACAATCAAGTTTCTACGATCAGACCGTGGAGGGGAATACTTGAGCCAAGAGTTTGGTAATCATCTGAAAGATTGTGGCATTGTTCCACAGTTGAGTCCGCCAGGAACTCCACAATGGAATGGGGTGTCCGAACGGAGAAATCGCACCTTGTTGGACATGGTGCGGTCCGATGATGAGCCAAAGTGATCTTCCGTTATCCTTCGGGGATATGCTCTTGAAACAAACCGCGCTCACACTAAATAGAGTTCCATCTAAGTCGGTTGAAAAGACACCATATGAGATATGGACAAGGCAACCCCCAAGTTTGTCTTTTCTCAAAATTTGGGGATGCGAAGCTTATGTAAAACGTTTACATCCGACAAGCTCACACCCAAATCGACAAGTGCTTCTTTGTGGATATCCTAAGGAAACTAAGGGATATTACTTTTATAATCGGGAACAAGGCAAAGTGTTTGTCGCCCGACACGGTGTCTTCTTAGAGAAAGAGTTTCTTTCAAGAAGGGTTAGTGGGAGCAGTGGTGCATCTTGAAGAAGTTCAAGAAACACCGAGAAAATGTTTCAAAGAACCACGTAACCACAACAGGAGGAGCAAAGTGTTGCGCCACCGGTTGTAGATACACCAGTCCCCACGGAGGTCCGAAAGATCACGTCGTGCACTGATGTGCACACAAAGCGGAACAACGTGATATATTGTTGTTGGACAACGATGAGCCTAAGACCTATGAGGAAGCGATGGTGGGACCCGATTCCAATAAGTGGCTTGGAGCCATGAAATCCGAAATAGAATCCATGTATGATAATCAAGTTTGGAACTTGGTTGATCCACTGATGGTGTCAAAACCATTGAGTGTAAATGGGTTTTTAAGAAAAGGCCGATATGGATGGAAATGTTCACATCTATAAGGCGTGATTGGTGGCGAAAGGTTTTAAACAGATTCAAGGAGTTGATTATGATGAAACCTTCTCGCCCGTGGCAATGCTTAAATCTATTCGGATTATCCTAGCGATTGCTGCATATTTCGATTATGAGATATGGCAGATGGATGTCAAAACGACTTTCCTAAATGGAAACCTAAGCGAGGATGTATACATGATACAACCTTAGGGTTTGTCGATCCGTAATCGCTCTGGAAAGATATGCAAGCTACGTAAATCCATTTATGGATTGAAGCAAGCATCTCGGAGTTGGAATATTCGTTTTGATGAAGTAATCAAAGGGTTTGGTTTCATCAAAAATGAAGAGGAGGCCTGTGTTTACAAAAAGGTCAGTGGGAGCGCAATTGTATTTCTAATCTTATATGTGGATGACATATTACGATTGGAAATGATATCCCTATGCTAGAATCCGTCAAGTCTTCATTGAAAAATAGTTTTTCCATGAAAGACTTAGGGGAGGCAGCATACATATTAGGCATTCGGATCTATAGAGATAGATCCAAGAGGCTAATTGGATTAAGCCAAAGTACATACATTGACAAGGTGTTGAAAAGGTTCAACATGCATGATTCCAAGAAAGGTTTCTTGCCCATGTCACATGGCATTAATCTTAGCAAGAATCAGTGTCCTCAGACACATGATGAGCGGAATAAGATGGGTATGGTTCCATATGCTTCGGCAATTGGATCCATCATGTATGCCATGCGTTGTACACGCCCAGATGTCTCGTACGCTTTGAGTGCTACGAGCAGATACCAGTCAGATCCAGGTGAAGGTCACTGGACTGCCGTAAAGAATATCCTTAAGTACTTGAGAAGAACTAAGGATATGTTCCTAGTCTATGGAGGTGAAGAAGAGCTCGTTGTAAGTGGTTACACCGATGCTAGCTTCCAAACAGACAAGGATGATTATAGATCGCAATCTGGGTTCGTGTTCTGCCTAAACGGAGGCACAGTCAGCTGGAGGAGATTCAAGCAGGATACTGTTGCTGATTCTACAACGGAGGCCGAGTATATTGCTGCTTCGGAAGCTGCAACGGAAGCTGCTTGGATAAAGAAATTTGTTTCTGAGCTAGGTGTGATGACCAGTGCAACTGGTCCAATGTCTCTCTATTGTGATAATAGTGGAGCCATTGCGCAAGCCAAGGAGCCGAGGTCACATCAGAAGTCAAAACACATACTTCGGCGATATCATCTCATCCGCGAGATAGTGGACAGAGGTGATGTCAAGATATGCAAAGTGTACACGGATCTCAACATAGCCGATCCGCTGACAAAACCTCTCCCTCTGCCGAAACATGAGGCGCACACAAGAGGAATGGGTATTAGATACTTACATGATTGACTCTAGTGCAAGTGGGAGATTGTTAGTGATATGCCCTAGAGGCAACATGGAGAGGTTGGATATCATTGTCAATGTTTATGTATAAATGAATAAAGTGTTATTCAGTTCCATGAAATAGACAGTTAATCAACAGACAGATAATCCAATACAGTTCGAGTGAATGGTTAAGCTATTGAAGGGATGGCACACATCTTGCCTATAGCTTAATTGGTATCGTGAGGCAAAGGGATTTGTGTACACATTACAGGTTCAGAGCCGATATTATATTCTTATATACTATGGTGTCAATATGTGCTGCTAGGCTCCGCTGCTGATAGGTCGGTTGAGTTGGACTCAAGCCGACGATCGGCTAAGTTAGACTATAGCCGAAACCGAGTATACCTGAACCTACAGTGTCACACGCTTAAGGGGATAAGAACAGGCATTCGAGTTGGACTCGGATATGGCTCGATCGGATAGAGTCCTATGGGCTTATGACGTATGGGCGGCCAACTCTATGAGACTCGGATGAGATCCGATTCAAAATAGAGTCCTGATCGGCCACTAGTCCCAGTAGGCCAACTCTGTATAAAGGGGCGAGGGGTGGAGAGCTGCGACACATCAGTTGAATTGCATTGCGCTGAGATCAATCTCCACGGAAACCCTCCCCACTTTCGAGCCAAACCCTAGCCTTCCATCGCGTGCTAGCACACGGGTGTTCGGTGTTCTGTCCCCGAACGTGTGGATACCGGTAGAGGTGCTGCTACGTTGCGCGCTATTAATCGGCTACGAATCGGCTGCAATTGGATCGGCTGCGACATCAGCGAATCGGCTGATTGGTGAATCGGCTGTCTCCAGGAATCGGTTGTTGGCTTGCGGGAATCGGCTGTCATGGGCCAGCACAGTTCCAGATCGGATAGTCCTGATTGGCT
The DNA here is from genome assembly GCA_019925245.2 of Oryza australiensis. Classification (NCBI taxonomy): domain Eukaryota; kingdom Viridiplantae; phylum Streptophyta; class Magnoliopsida; order Poales; family Poaceae; genus Oryza; species Oryza australiensis. The sequence continues at coordinate 125,533 of JAIFGZ020000695.1, read as the reverse complement.
ATTTCCGCTGCATACTCCAATCGGTAACGATCTATCGGCCCTTACTTGCCAGTGTTCCTGGTTTGCGCGGTAGAAAAGTTCTTTGTTTTCGGCTAGCGTAGCCTCCGCGTAACCCTTCAGCTGCAGATGTTCTGTCCAGGAGTGGCTGTAGATTAGGACGTCGTCGAAGAATACGAGCATGAAGCATCGAAGAAACGGCCGTAGGACATCGTTCATGAGTGCTTGGAAGGTGGCCGGGCGTTGCACAGTCCCGAAGGGCATGATGAGGAACTCGTAGAGGCCATCATGGGTGCGGAACATGGTCTTGGCAACATCCTCGGGCGCATCCGGACTTGCCGATAGCTTTGAACATAGGTCCAGCTTGGTGTAGAAGCGGGTGCCGTGGAGTTCGTCCAGTAGTTCGTCCACCACCGGGATCGGGTAGGCGTCTTTGATGGTGATAGCGTTCATGGCGTGGTAGTCGATGCGTGCAACGCTAAGACCCATCTCGGCTTCTTGACGAGCAAAGACGGGGGAGGAGAACGCCGACGAGCTCGCCTCGATGATGCCTTGCGCCAGCATCTCGCCACACTAGCGTTCGAGCTTGTCCTTGTGCGCCACCGGGTAGCGGTACGGCCGGACCGCCACGGGCGGGGATCCCGGCGTGAGTGTAATGGCATGATCACGAGAGCGCGGAGGTGGCATGCCCTTAGGCTCGGCGAAGATGGAGGCAAACTCGTCCGATGACAGAGCATGAGATTGTCGTCGGCCAGTAGCTTGAGGGATGGGCCAGGAGGTCCTGCAATGCCCTACCAACATACCTTGTGATCCCGGTGCCGAATGCCATGGTGAGGGAGGTGAAGTCCCACGAGACCGGCCGAGAGAGGCGAGCCATTGTGTGCCGAGCATGATGTCGTAACCGGCGAGAGGGAGGGCAAAAAAATCAGCCTGGAAGTGTTCGGTGCCGATGCAGAACGGGGCGCCACGATAAATACCGGGGCACGACACACGCTCGCCGTTTGCCACCATGACCTGTGTCTTGCCATGGGGAAGAAGCTAGAGCGAGGTGCGAGCGGCGGCCTCCTGGGCGATGAAGTTGTGCATGGACCCCGAGTCGAGGAGCGCTAGCAGGGAGGCGCCGCCGATCCGAATGCGCACTTGCATCGTCTCACGAGTCGGACACCGGTGATGGCGTGAACGGAGATGTGCGGTTCGTTGGAGTCATATGTGTCCCCGTTGGAGCCATGGCCATCGTTGTCTTGCAGACGCGATTGTAGCCTTGCCCGAACTTCTCGTTACAGTTGAAGCAGAGTCTGAGGCGGCGGCGTTCCTCTAGCTCAGGCTCGGAGAGCCGTCGGACCGGACGGCCGTCCACCAACACCAGGGCGGTTGGCAAGGGAGGGGCCGGCAATGCCAAGCGCGGCGGCGGTGGCGACAAGAGGCCCTTTTGTTGGTGGCAAGGAGGCGGAGGAGGGGGCGACTGATATTGATCGCTGAGCTCCAGCTTGCGATGGAGGCTCATGGCGACGGCGAGGGATTGTGGGTTGTGGATCTCGACGTCGAGGCTGAGGGGCGGCTGGAGGCCCGCCGTGAAGATCTGCACCTTTTGTGTCTCTGTGAGAGGGCCGACGCGCAGCAGGAGAAACTCGAACTGGTCTTGAAAATCGACGACGGTCCTAGTGCGCTTGCAAGCCATGAGTTCCCCAAGAGGATTGGACCGGAGCGGTGGCCCGAAGCGGAGGTGGAGAAGTTCGGTGAAGCGGCGCCACGGCGGGTGGCCCACCTCGCGTTGGAGCTGGATGAACCAGAGTTGGGCGGCGTCCTGTAGGTTGTAGGAGGCCATCCACACCTTTTCCTCCTCGGCGATGCGCTGTTGGTGAAAATAGGATTCACATTGGTTGAGGAAGGCGAGTGGATCCACCTTACCGTCATATTTGAGGAAATCCAGCTTTCTAGAATCGTGGTGGTGGTCGTTGTGGTGCTCGCCGGTGTGCAGCGAGGACGAGGGCAGACGGTCCTGCGGAATGGCGTCGACCTTGGCCTGGAGGGTGGCGACGGTGGCCGTGAGGTTGTTGATGAGCATGGCCAGATCGGCTAGCGTTGGTTCGCCCATGGCAGAGACCGATTGGGTTGGCGAGGGTGGCGCGAGGTGGGGGCATGGTGGATGGGAAGTGGAGCAGGGTCGCCTGGAAACCGATACCAAGTTGTCAAGGGCGTTGGCGCCCAAGACAGGAGGTCCCCGGCTGCGTAGTTCGTAGCCGGAGTTCCCCGGGGTGGCCGGCCGATCGCCGTACTTGCCAATGGTGAAAAGGAAAGATTTGGACAGAAAGGAGAGATTAGGAAATTGTATTGATATTGCTTAATTCTAGTGTTCCCTGATACAATCTTCTTATAGGCTCTTTGGCCTGCTAAACATGGAAACGTAATTCCTAATTTAAGCATTCCTTATTCTAATTCATCCAAAAATGACGCCTAGCCACTCTAGCCGGCAATGGCTGATTCCTTTCCTTTGTTGCGGCAGTGGTACTGATGGCCCCACATGACAGTTCGACCCTCCCGGAGGATAACAAGCTTACATCAAGTGTACTTTGTTGGGGTGGTGTATGAAACATATTACAATGAAGGAGAGTTCTTGGGGTTCTAAAGATTAGCTCCCAAAGAATCGATCCCCCTCCCCACGGTCCTGCCCTCCCTTTTATAGATCAAGGGGGCAGTTACAAGCAGACTTGGGGGCCAAGAAAGCTTAGACTAAAAGCTAAAAAGCAAGTACAAACAACATCTGAAAAGTACATAGAGATCCCCCGGGTCCTGCTCTTTGTGGGTATCTTGCGCTTCATCGTGCCTTGGGATCCGCCTTCACGGTACCTTCGTGCGTCACTCCGTCTGGGTGACATCATATGTCTGTCAGTTGTCCTCCTTATCTTTTCCATGATCCTTACGATGCAAGCCTCCCGACCGAAGAGATTAGAGGTTGGGCTGATGAGCCATAGTCGGGCAGTCGCTAAGTCGTGACAATCGTGGTTGGGGCTCCCGACCCCAGGAAGAGGTCGGGCATCTATCCCCCTCCCGAAGGTCAAGTCAAAAAACATCATCCTCGAGATACCTTTAAGGCATCGTCTTCAATTTGGTGGCGTATGATGAGATAAGGAGAGTCTCTGCTCGGGGGCAAATGGCGGTCGACAAGTGGCCATTGCCTGAAGGCCGATGGTCAAGGTTCCATAGCCCGGAGGCTGACAGGGACCGGCCCGAGGCGATCAGCTCGGAGGCTGATGGCCAAGTTGTCATAGCTCAGAGGTAGATGGCGGTCGGTTGTATCATAGCCCAGAGGGAGACAATGGTCGGACATGGCCATAGCTTGGAAGTCACAGCTTCCGAGGCTAACAACCGATATGCCATAGCCCAGAGGCTAATGGGGGTTGGTGTGGCCAAAGAAAATTCCTGAGTAATCGGTCATTGGTTCCAACTCTATGTCAAAACGTTATTTCCGCTTCATGTTTGCAAGCGAAAGGATATGATTTTAGATTTGTGGACAATGGTTTTTCAATTTATCTTAAAGATATGTTTTATTTTCATGCTCCATTGGTGAAAGGATTATACGTTTTGGATCTTGAAGCGTCTCCCATCTATAACATTGATTCAAAAAGGCTACGCCCAAATGATTTAAACCACACGTTTATTTGCCATTGTCGCCTGGGCCATATAAATGAAAAGCGCATGGAGAAGCTCCATAAAGATGGTCTTTTTATTCATTTGATTTTGAATCATTTGAGACATGCGAGTCTTGTTTACTTGGCAAGATGACAAGGGCACCTTTCACGGGTCAAAGTAAGAGAGCAAATGACTTACGGCACTCGTACATACCGATGTATGTGGACCAATGAGTTCAACGTACCAAAGGTGGGTTTCAGATTTCATTACTTTTACCGATTTACTTTAGTAGATATGGATATATCTACTTAATGAGGCATAAGTCCGAATCCTTTGAAAAGTTCAAAGAATTCCATAATAGAGTATGGAATCATTTAGGTAAAATAATTAAGTTTCTACGATCGGATCATGGTGGTGAAAACTTAAGCCTAGAATTTGGTAATCATCTACAAGATTGTGGAATCGTTTCACAGTTGACTCCGCCAGGAACTCTTCAATGGAATGGGGTGTCTGAATGAAGAAATCGTACCATGTTAGACATGGTACGTTCACACTAAATAGAGACAATGTGATTTTCCATTGTCTTTCCGGGGATATGCTCTTGAAACAGCTTGCGTCACACTAAATAGAGTCCCATCTAAATCGTGAAAAGACACCATATGAGATATGGATAGCGCAGTGTCCTAGTTTGTCTTTTGTCAAAATTTGGGGATGTGAGGCTTATGTAAAACGTTTACAATCCGACAAGCTTACCCCCAAATCTAACAAATGTTTCTTTGTGGGGTATCCTAAGGAAACAAAAGGATATTATTTTTATAATCGGGAACAAGGCAAAGTGTTTGTCGCCCGATGTGGGGGTGTCACCTCGGGGTAGCACTCGAACCAGAGTTGAAGTCAAGCTAGAGTCGGACTGCGAAGTCTTTTGGACAAGGTCGGGAGCTTGACCTCCCCTAGGGGTCGGTCGCCCCGACCTCCCCCCAGTTCGACCTTGACACTCCTTTCTTGACCTTGACTCCTCGACCCGACTTCCGGCCTCCTCGGGAAGAAACTTGGCTTGCAAGGAGACGAGGAGGGGACTAGCCGGCAAGGAATGACATCACCCGATAGCATAGTACAGGTGGGATCTGCAGAGGAGGGGCCCCAAGGAAGGATATGGCACAAGACACCCACGGCGCGTAGAGCACAGAAGACATCTCCATGTACCTTTTTTAGATGTTGTTTGTACTCACCTATTTAGATCTTTAGTCCTAGCTTTCTTGGCCCCCAAGTCCTTGTAACTGCCCCCTTGAGCTATAAAAGGGAGGGCGGGAGGAGGAGCCGAGGAGGATCCCAAGCATCCGAGTTCTTTTCATTCTCGGCTTCTTTGCTTGTTCTTGGCCAGCTTGTTCTAAGCCCCAAGAACTCACACTTGTAAACCTTGTTCATCATCCACCCCATCAAAGAACACCACACACTAGACGTAGGCCTATTATCCTTCGGAAGGGCTGAACTAGTATAAACTTCGTGTTTCTTGATCTTTGGCTCGTCTAAGTGACTCGAGTTGACCACCTAATCCCGAGAGGAGGCGCATTCCCTACCACTCACTCATCTCCTTGGGCACCTCCTCGGAGGACTACCGACCAACCCGTCGATAGTTGGTCATGCGACTCTTCTTTGCTTCGGCGATTTGATGGAGAATCGCTTCTTCTTCGCTCTTGCTTGTTACGACGATTTTTGGTCGTCGCGAGCTTGATGTGTCATGTCAGTGGTTTCGGCCTCCTCGCTCTCCTTCACCAAGTTTCTTGGGGGCTCCAGAGCATGTGGGCACGCGGCATCAGCCTCTTGTGGATTCGATCCTCAAACAGTCACGTATTCGAACTCATCTCCTTTTATGAAGCAACTTCAATACCTTTTCTTTTGTCGATTGTTTCTTTCCGCCCTATTGCCGAGCATCCTACAACTACTCAATGACTTCCATGCTTTGCTTATGGCCAGCTCGAGCTATGCGGCCCCGACCCCGATGGTCGGGGTTCCCGGTAAGTGGTCTCGTTGAGTACACGATAGCTGCTCTGGGGCTTGACGCTTTCTCCCAACCAATCAAGTAATATTCGAACAGTCCGATAACATCCACGCTATACGCATGACCAGCTCTCGGCTTCGCAGCCCCAACCCCTTATGGTCCCGGTTCCCGAAAGAAAGTTTATCGGCGGTTCACCCAATTACTAAGTTGACTGTCCATGCCCGGTGTAGTGGTCCGACCCCTCGCCCTCCGGTTAGAGCATGGGATTCCCCTCCCGGGCTGGTTGTGGTCGGGACCCAATACACGATGGTCGAATGCAATGTCGAATTACTCGGGAGAGCTCGGTCTTCTGAGGCCTCCTAGTTCACCCGTGACGCTAAGTGAACGACAACCGTGCCGAGGCTCGATTCGGACCCCTGTCGGCGTCGGTCAAGAATCCTCCCGGACGTTAGGCAATTATCGTGGTCCAAGGCAAGGTGGTCGGGAACGGTGTGAACAGTGAACTTAAGTTTGTTTCGCGGTGTTTTCTAAATTGCATGCTCTCCCTCATTTTGCCTAAAGGCACGAATTAAATTACAACAACAAGCAATGTCTGGAGGGTTACGCGGAGGCTACGCTAGCCGAAAACAAAAACTTTTATCCGCGCAAACCAGAACACTTGCAAGTAAGGGCCGATAGATCGTTACCGATTGGAGAGTGCAGCGGAAATAGCCAATCGTGGCTATCCGATCTGGACCGTAGCCGATTCCCGCAAGCCGACGGCCGATTCCCCTGGGACAGCCGATTCGCCAATCAGCCCGATCGCTCCGATTGCACCCGATCCGAAGCCGATCAACAGCGTGCAACGTAGCAGCGCCTCTACCGGTATCCACACGTCCGGGGACGTAACGCCAAACACCCGTGTGCTAGCACGCGATGCAAGGCTAGGGTTTGGCTCGAAAGTGGGGAGGTGTCCGTGGAGATTGATCTCGGCGACTTCATTGCACGCGATGCAATTGACGTGTAGCAGCTCTCCACCCTCCCTCCTTTATATAGAGTTGGCCGACTGGGACTAGTGGCCGATTAGGACTCTATTTTGAACCGGATCTCATCCGTATCTCATAAAGTTGGCCGCCCATACGTCGTAAGCCCATAGGACTCTATCCGATCGGATCCCTATCCGATCGAGCCGTATCCGAGTCCAACTCGAATATCTATTCTATCCCCTTAAGCGTGCGACCAGTAGGTTCAGGTATACTCGGTTTCGGCTATAGTCTAACTTAGCCGACCGTCGGCTCGAGTCCAACTCAGCCGACCACATCAGCGACGCGCCTAGCAAGACATATTGACACCATAGTATACAAGAATATAATATCGGCTCGAACTCCGTAATGTGTACACAAATCCCTTTGCCTCACGATACCGCTTAAGCTATAGGCAAGATGTGTGCCATCCCTTCAATAGCTTAACCATTCACTCGAACCGTATTGATTATCTGTCCGTTGATTGACTCCTCAATCAACTTAGCATGGCCATGCATTTCCATAATCCATTACCTCGAGGGCCCGAGATATCTCTCCAAAGGAGGGGCAAATTCCATCTTGATCACTCACATCCCACTCCATGTTTCATAGCAAACCCGAAAACTACCTTTATAACTACCCAGTTACGGAATAGCGTTTGGTAGTCCCAAAGTAGGCTACTACACATGTTGGAATCCATGGTGATCTCAGTCTAAGGACTTTGTACCAACACTACCCGAGACCAACTAATGGCACATTAATTCCGTAGTGTCTCATGGTGGGTCTATCCAACAATGTGTTCTCAACACATATGTCCATGTTTATTGATTTGGTATCTCCATACCCATGATCTATGAGACATGATCATCAATCAATAAACATGCCGATGTTAGAATCATATTTGTTCCAACAATATGATATATGATCAGGGATCGTTTAGAAATAGATTCATATATAAAGAGTCTCATAAATAAGTCACGTACTTATTGATCAATACAAGATGTCTATTTCATGGAACTGAATAACACTTTATTCATTTATACATAAACATTGACGTGATATCCAACATCTCCATGTTGCCTCTAGGGCATATCACTAACAATGTCTTGGGCCTCAGCCCCTCCTAATCAAAATACTGTGTATGATAGGTTTAATTACGAAAGGTGCTTCAAATGTCTACCTCATTGAATATTTTCTCCGTGGTCATAGCGACCTCAGCGTAGACACCGTCCACGTCTTCTGGCTCCACGCTGTCGGACCAACCCATCGACAGTTCCTCAACCCGGTGGGGCTCAAGGTGCGCCACAAGCATGTCCTCATCGATGGAGGGAGCAACATCAACGTCCTCTTCCGAGGAACCCTGCGTGAGCTCGGGGTCTCCCTCTCCACCCTTGAGCCCACGGACTCGTCGTTTTATGGTATTGTCCCCGGCAGAGCGAGCTTGCTGCTCGGCATGATCTCACTCCCTGTGACATTCGGGACGCGGGAGAACTACCGCACTGAGTTCATCAGGTTCTACGTGGCGGCTTCGAGACCACCTGCCATGCGATACTCGGCCGCCCAGCTCTTGCCAAATTCATGGCGGTCCTCCACTACACGTATCTGGTCCCCAAGGTCCCAGGGCCCATAGGGGAGCTCTCCGTGCGAGGCAACGTCGCCACCTCCTACGCTTGTGAAGCCAAGAGCCTCACCTTGGGCGAAGTTGCCGACCCCTCAGCCGCATGGGGGGATTCGACTCCAAGGGGAAGGCGCTGATGGTTGAGGAAGCTTCGAGCTCGGCGCCACCAACGTGAAGACCCATCGTCAGCCATGTCGAATACAAGGTCGTCACCCTCTTCGACATGGACCCCTCCAAGACAGCGCTGATAGGCACCGGCCCTGGGGAGAAATAGGAAAGCGCGCTCGTCAACTTCCTGCAGGTGAACATTGGCATGTTCGCTTGGAAACCGGCAGACATGCCGGGAGTACCCAGGGAGTTGGTCAAGCATGAGCTCCATGTTCCCCCCGACGCCAAGCCAGTCAGAAAGAAGCTGCGGTGGTTCACCCAGGAGCAAAGAGACAAGATCCAGAAGGAGTTGACCAGGCTTCTAGATGCAGGCTTCATCAAAGAAGTGTATCATCCGGAGTGGTTAGCCAACTCGGTTCTTGTAAAGAAGAAAAATGGGAAATGGAGAATGTGCGTTGATTATACCGATCTAAACAAGCATTGTCCTAAGGACCCATTTACTCTTCCTCGCATCGACCAAGTCGTCAACTCCACCGTAGGTTGTTCCCTCCTGTGTTTCCTGGACTGCTACTCGAGCTATCACCAAATAAGCCTCAAAGCGTCCGACTAGGAGAAGACGTCTTTTATCACGCCGTTCGGGGCCTTCTGTTACACCAAGATGGCCTTTGGCCTAAACAATGCTAGGTCAACCTACCAACGAGCCATTGAGCATTGCCTAGCAAGCCAAATTGGCCGTAACGTGAAGCCTACGTCGAAGACATAGTGATTAAGACGTGGAACCCCGACGACCTCTTGGCCGACATAGCCGAGACCTTCGCGAAATCTCCGCACCTACCGTTGGAAGCTTAATCGAGAAATGCGTCTTTGGTGTATCGTCCGGGAAGCTCCTCGGTGTCGTCATCTCTAGCCGCGGGATCAAAGCCAACTCCGAGAAGATCTCAGCGATCTTGAGCATGGGAAAGCCCTCTGCGTCAGGACGTGCGAGGCTCACGGGTAGCATGACATCGCTGGGATGTTCATCTCCGTCTCACCAGAGCGTAGAGCACCCTTCTTCAAGCTGGTCGGGAGGGACGAAGCTGACGAGGCCTTCGCCGACCTCAAACGCCTCCTGACCACACCACCGATACTCACCGCGCCAAACCCCGAGGAACAAATGCTTTTCTACATCGCCGCAACCACATCTATCGTCAGCACGGTGCTGGTTGTCGAGCGCCCGGAGGAAGGCCGTGCCTATCCGGTCCAAAGGCCGGTCTATTACGTGTCCGATATCCTTGGACCCCAAAGATGCGGTACCCCTAGGTACAGAAGCTACTGTATGTCATCCTTATCTCCACCCAAAAACTAAGGCATTACTTCCAAGCTCACAAGTTGGTGGTAGTGAGTGGTTTCCCCTAGGGGATATCATACGAAACCGCGAGGCCACCAGTCGGATAGTCAAGTGGGCCCTAGAGATGGACGAATTCTCCATCGACTACAAGCCACGCAACGCCATCAAATCCCAAGTCCTCGCTGACGGAAATCTAGCTCCCGCCGACCTCAGAGATTCGGCCGACCTGGACCATGTATTTCGACGGCTCCCTCAGCATCGACGGCGCTGGAGCCGGCATACTTTTGGTCTCCCCAAAGGATGAGAATATCAAGTACGTCCTTCAATTGCTCTTTAAGGCATCAAATAACATAGTCGAATGCGAGGCTTTACTCCATGGTCTCCAAATCGCCAAGTCCATCGCGTCGAGCGCCTCGGGTATATGGTGATTGATCGTGATCGAGTCAACAATGACTGGGCCTGTTCGATTGAGAGAATGGACGCTTATTGTGCCGAGGTTTGGAAGCTGGACGGCAAGTTTAGCGGCCTCGAGTTCCACCACGTCCTCGTGATGCCAATTCGGCAACCAACCAACCGGCAAAGTTTGGGTCGTCTTGCGCGGTTGTTCTAAGGGATTTTTGTTCACAAGCTGCACAAGCCGTCGATCAACTTGGAGTTGAGTGAGCCGACTCCTCCTCCGTCGGCTGGCTCAGTGCTAGCCATCTTCGGCGCCTCGGACGACTGGCGTCGAGAGCTCATTGAGTACATCACCACCAAGGCGCTGCCGCCCGACAAGGCCATGGCCGAGCGCATCGCCCGACGCAACAAGCAGTACGTTGTGGTCGGCTTCGAGTTGTACAAACGCGTGGCCTTGACCCGAGTACTCCTGCTGTGTGTCCTCCGGGACCGTGGGGGTCCAGATCCTCGATGAAATTCATTCAGGTATCTGTGGCAACCACGCGCGTGCTAGGACGCTGGTCGGCAAGGCTTTCCGTTGGGGTTTTTATTGGCCGACTGCCAATGAGGATGCCAAGGAGCTAGTGCGACACTGCCTGGGATGGCAATTCTTCGCAGAGCAACACCATCTTCCAACTCAGGCTCTCCAAAAGATCTCGCCGTCATGGCTGTTTGCATGTTGGGGGCTTGACATGGTCAGCCATTTTCGAAGGCACAGTAGGGCTATGACCATCTTTTTGTCGCAATCAAAAAATTCACGAAATGGATCGAGGTGATGCCCTTGAAGACCTGCACCGCAAAGAAAGTGGCTGAATTCATTGGGGGAATAACTTACTGTTTCGGCGTCCCGAGGGAGATCATCACTGACCTTGGCACGCAGTTTACCGGGAACGACTTTTGGGAGTTCTGTTAGGACAGGTGAATCAAGGTCAAATATGCCTCGGTGGCGCACCCTCGGGCGAATGGGCAATGTCAACGTGCCAATGGCATGATTCTGCAGGGTTTGAAGACTCGAATCTTTGACCCACTCCAGTAGTACGGTGGTCGCTGGTTGCGTGAGCTCCCCATCGTGCTCTGGGGGTTATGCAATTAGCCGAGCCAAGCCATGGGATGGAACCCATTCTTTCTGGTGGCTACAAAATTAGCCGAGCCGAGCCTCGGTCGACATTCTCCATGAATCCCCGAGGATTTGCCTCTACGACGAAGGCAGGGCCGAACAGACGCGGGCCAAGTATATTGACAACCTCGAGGAAGCACGGATGGCCGCAGCGATCCAGATGGACCGATACTAGTAGGCCCTCCACCGATACCATGATAGGAACGTTGGTGGGAGGTCCTTCAAGGTCGACGACCTCGTGCTCCGCAGAGTGCAGTCCTCGGCCAGCATGAACAAGTTGTCAGCCTCTTGGGAAGGCCCCTTCATCGTCTCGGCCGTCACACGTCCGGGCTCCTACAGGCTGGTTCGTGAAGATGGACAGAAAGTGTTGAACTTGTGGATCATCGAGCACCTGCACCAATTCTACGCTTGAACAGCTAAGTACCCGGTCCTAAACTCCTTTCAATAGCACAATTTTGATTATCCCCTGATCTTTTTGCAGGACGCCTATTTCCCAACCCCTCGACCGCTCGGGAGGTCAACAATCCTCCCGACAAGAATCACCAGCCGTGTCGGCCCTTTCTCATGCAAACACGCTTACGGTGAGCGCTAAGCAATGCGGTCCCAGCTTGAAAGCTTAGGGTACATGAGAAGAGGAGACCACCGGCTGAGCTTGAGCTGCTCGGGGGCTCATTCTTTGCCCAGTTCAAATGAATGTGACGGCTCGACCCGACGTCCCTTGGGATAGGCGCTGTCCCCTACTACAAGGCGAGCTAGGGTTGGGACCGATCGTTTTCGAGTCAAGTGCCGGGCGAATGAGCTCGGGGCTCTTTCCTGTGTATAGGACTAAGACGCCAGGAGCTCGACTTGTAGTCACCTAGACAAAAGGTCTGTTGATGGTTCAAGCCGCCCTACTTCGAGGGTCAGACACACAGAGATTAGTTGGTCGTCGACCTCGTGCTCACTCACTATGTACACAACTAAGTGACCTTGCTCGACTGAATGCCCCCGAGATCTGTCCCACAGGCTTTAGACGCTGTGCCATGAGGGTTGTACACGTATTGAGTGACTGCCGATATTCCTCTGTCCACCTATTTACCCTGTATAGGGCTGAGTTGGTCCGGGTTAGGCTGGGGTATACTCAAGATCCGTGTATTGAGGCCCTAAGCCGCTCGGCATCGGAGGTCGGTCATGATGTAAATAGAAGGTTGTCTCTTCGCGTACGGACCCGCTATGGAGGAGGTAGACCTGCTAGAGCTTGATCGATATCCCTCCGGACTTGGTCTGTTGATGGCCGAGATCGCTCAGCCAAGGGTTACGCGGAAGCTACGCTAGCCAAAAACAAAAACTTTTCTACCACGCAAACAAGGAACACTTGCAAGTAAGGGCCGATAGATCGTTACCGATTGGAGTATGCGGCGAGCCAATCGGGACTATCGATCCGAACGTGTAGCCAATTCCCGCAAGCCGACCAATCCAGGTTCCAGGACAGCCGATTCCCAATCAGGCTGATTGCGGATCAGCCGGTCGCCGATTCGTCGGCCGCGTTCTCGCCTCAGCTGGTCGCTCGACCGCGTCGATCTGCCAGCGATGCCTTGCTCGAAGTACCACGGCCAATGAACAATGCACTCGCGTAGCTTAGCACCTCTCCGTATCCACACGTCCGGGGACAGAATGCCGAACACCCGTGTGCTAGCACGCGATGCAAGGCTAGGGTTTGGCTCAAAAGTGGGAAGGGTTTCTTTGGAGATTGATCTTGGCGACTTCATTGCGAATTTGGTTCAAAGCGATACCGGAACTCTCCACCCTCGCCCCTTTATATAGAGTTGGCCGACGGGACTAGTGGCTTATAAGGATTCTATTTTAAATCGGATCCTATCCGAATCTCACGAGTTGGCCGCCCATACGTCCTAAGCCCATAGAACTCTATCCGATCGGATCCCTATCCGATCGAGCCGTACACGAGTCCAACTCGAATATCTATTCCATCCCCTTAAGTGTGCGACCAGTAGGTTCAGGTATACTCGATTTCGGCTATAGTCTAACTTAGCCGACCGTCGCTCGAGTCCAACTCACCGAGGCACATCCACGAGCGCCTAGCGGCACATATTGACACCATAGTATACAAGAATATAGTATCGGCTCGAACACATAACGTGTACACAAATCCCTTTGCCTCACGATACCAATTAAGCTATACAATGTGTGCCATCCCTTCAATAGCTTAACCATTCACTCAACTGTATTGGATTATTGCCTCTCCTCAATCAACTTAGCATGGCCATGCATTTCATAATCCATTACCTCGAGGGGCCGAGATATCTCTCCAAAGGAGGGGCAAATTCCATCTTGATCACTCACATCCCACTCCATGTTTCATAGCAAACCCGAAGACTACTTTTATAACTACCCGAGTTACGGAATAGCGTTTGGTAGTCCCAAAGTAGGCTACTACACATGTTGGAATCCATGGTGATCTCAGGTCTAAGGACTTTGTACCAACACTACATGAGACCAACTAATGACACATTAATTCCTATAGTGTCTCATGGTGGGTCTATCCAACAATGTGTTCTCTAACACATATGTCCATGTTTATTGATTTGGTATCTCCATAGCCATGATCTATGAGACATGATCATCATCAATAAACATGCCGATCTTAGAATCATATTAGTTCCAATAATATGATATATGATCAGGGATTATTTAGAAATAGATTCATACATATCGAGTCTCATAAATAAGTCACGTACTTATTGATCAATACAAGATGTATATTTCATGGAACTGAATAACACTTTATTCATAAATACATAAACATTGACCATGATATCCAACATCTCCATGTTGCCTCTAGGGCATATGACTAACATGGTTTACTCGAGTGATAGACATGCTTGAGCTTGATCGGTAGCCCTCCGGACTTAGTCTATTGATGGTCGAGATCGCCCGGCATGATTTTCTCCGAGTGACAGACGTGCTCGAGCTTGACCAAAGCCTTCCGGTTTTGATCAATTGACAGCCTGGAGTCGCTCGGTGCGAACTACCCGAAGTGGTAGCTTTGCCCGAGCTTTGACAAGGAGCCCTCAGTTGAACTGTTGAAGGACGAGGTCGCTCAATGTGAGTGCAATCGCGTAGCGAAAGTTGGGTGTCAAAAAAAACAACACACATATCGGACATTTCGCGAATTGAGCACGACATTCAAAAGAATAGATAAAGTTTTTCTTATACAAACGGGGTGATGATCATACATTGGGCCCGAGGTCCCCTAATTTACTGAGTCCATGTTGGCGATGATCTTCTTCGCCGTTGGCTCCATGGAGCGTAGATTGAAGGGTTACGCGGAGGCTACGCTAGCAAAACAAAAACTTTTAACCGCGCAAACCGGGAACACTTGCAAGTAAGGGCCGATAGATCGTTACCGATTGAAGAAGAGTGCGGCGGAATAGCCAATCGGGGCAATCCGATCAGAACTGTCTGGCCGATGTCGCCGATTCTCGGGGACACCGATTCTCCAATCAGCCGATTCGCGGATGTAGCCGATTCGCCGAGTCGTCTGACCGCGTTCTCGCGCCTCGCTTCGATGCGCTCGACCGCAGCCGATTCCTCCATAGCCGATGAACAGCGTGCAACGTAGCAGCGCCTCTACCGGTATCCACACGTCCGGGGACAGAACGCCGAACACCCGTGTGCTAGCACACGATGCAAGACTAGGCTCGAAGGTGGGGAGGGTTTCGTGGAGATTGATCTCGACGACTTCTAAAGCCGTGTGAATCGGATTGATTTCGGCGCAATCAATTGACTTGATGTCCACACAGCTCTCCACCCTTTCCCTTTATATAGAGTTGGGTGGGACTCGTGGCCGATCAGGACTCTATTTTGAATCGGATCCCATCCGAATCTCATAGAGTTGGCCGCCCATACGTCGTAAGCCCATAGGACTCTATCCGATCGGATCCGTATTCGAGTCCAACTCGAATGTATGTTCTTATCCCCTTAAGCGTGCGACCCTGTAGGTCCAGGTATACTCGGTTTCGGCTATAGTCTAACTTAGCCGACCGTCGGCTCGAGTCCAACTCAGCCAACTTGTCAATAGCGGCGCCTAGCGGCATATATTGACACCATAGTATACAAGAATATAATATCGGCTCACGAACCGTAATGTGTACACAAATCCCTTTGCCTCACGATACCAATTAAGCTATAGGCAAGATGTGTTCCATCCCTTCAATAGCTTAACCATTCACTCGAACCGTATTGGATTATCTGTCTGTTGATTGACTCCTCAATCAACTTATCATGGCCATGCATTTCCATAATCCATTACCTCGAGGGGCCCAGAGATATCTCTCCAAAGGAGGGGCAAACTCCATCTTGATCACTCACATCCCACTCCATGTTTCATAGCAAACCCAAAAACTACCTTTATAACTACCCAGTTATGGAATGGCGTTTGGTAGTCCCAAAGTAGGCTACTACACATGTTGGAATCCGTGGTGATCTCAGGTCTAAGGACATTGTACCAACACTACCTGAGACCAACTAGTGGCACATTAATTCCTGTAGTGTCTCATGGTGGGTCTATCCAACAATGTGTTCTCTAACACATGTGTCCATGTTTATTGATTTGGTATCTCCATACCCATGATCTATGAGACATGATCATCAATCAATAGACATGCCGATCTTAGAATCATATTAGTTCCAATAATATGATATATGATCGAGGATCATTTAGAAATAGATTCATACATATAGAGTCTCATAAATAAGGAAAGTACTTATTGATCAATACAAGATGTCTATTTCATGGAACCGATAACACTTTATTCATAAATACATAAACATTGACGTGATATCCAACATCTCCATGTTGCCTCTAGGGCATATCACTAACATAGATGCCCTCAACATGGGACTCGACGACGCTAGTAGGCCACCCCCGGCGACCGCCTCGACCTCTACGCGGGTTATAGTTTTTGTACCACCTCAAGGACAAGCGCTGGCGCAGTCTTCGCCACCCCCCGGGGCATAGGCCCGGCGAAGCTCCTCGCCGCTTTGAAGACGCGCCAGGAGCACGTCGTCGGTCAGCACGGTCGACGATGACTCCGGGTCAATCTTGGCGAGGAGTTCCCGAACTACGTTGGCGTAGATTGCCCAGCGCCGCTCGGCCATCTGGAGGCGCAACCGCAGGCTACCGATCTGACGGTGGATGGTCACGAGGTGGCCTATTCAACAAGAGATCAATCACACATGTAGGCAGAAGCCGACTGTAGGAGGAAATGAAGAGTGGAACATACGGACGGCTTCTGCCCGCGCGGACTTGTGTATGGCCATCCCGACCAGGGCTTCGTCCCTTGTCGCCTCGGCAGGATTCAGCCTCCTCTCCGCTTCGGCTTTAGCCACCTCGGACGCCTTCGCCCTCAACTCAGCATCATTGAGTGCGGCGACAAGGTCTGGAGGAGATCCTCGAGTCCCGACACCGACAGCCACGAGCTCCTTATCGCCGGCTCGAGAGGAGGACCCTTCAATGCGAGGGTCGGCGTACGACGGCTCCCTATCAAAGACTCTAGTCGGTTTGATTGTTGTCCATAAGGCAAAGAATGCGGTAAAATGCTAAACTCACCGGCTGGAACCTATGAACCTCATAGCACCCCGACGCGATATCTTCTTGGCCGGTTCGACTCTGTGCCCCCAACACCCCGTGTGAACTCGGCCCCGCCTCGGGAAGCGGGCGGCGCCGTTTCCCCCTCGAGTCTACGTCACAAAAGGGAGGCGGATTTGCGACTTCTAGTTGCAATAGCACGGTACGGGCTCCAACTCCCTGCCATGACACCAACACTAAGTAGGTGAGGTTTCAACAAAAACAAAGAGGATGAGTAAAGAGATAAGTCATTTGACCAAGGCTGGGATTCAGGAGTTCACCGGTTGACGATGATCGGAGCCGCCGCTCCAGCTCCCGCTCTTCGAAGAACTTAGAGAGGACTCCATGGGTTTTAGAAAGTTTTGAGACAACAGAAGAGCAAGGAGGGCGCGAGCCTTGAAGTTTTTTCTCTTGGTGAAAGTGTGGTGTGAGATGGATAGAAGTGAGAGTGACCGGGCTTAAATATGGCAATGATGGGCGTAGTGGTGTCGTTCTTGGAAAACATGCACGGCACCGTTGGTAACGGACGCGGGGAATTAAAAGCGCCCTCACCATCCAACTTCCAGCCTACCACATCACCTCCAAAGCAAATTAGAGCCATCGGTTATGTGGAATAGCAAATGGTGTCCGCTACACGTTCTGGAAACCGCTTCCATCTTAAATTGCCAACCCTGCCTGTTGCCTGGGGATGAGTGGAACAATAGGAATTTGATTAGCTGCTGCGCCGCTGGTTCTCGCGCCCTTAATGAATATGGTTCCATGTGCTTTGGCAATTGGATCCATCATGTATGTTATGCTTTGTACACGACCGGATGTATCGTACGCTTTAAGTGCCATAGGTAGATACCAATCGAATCCAGGTGAGGGGTCACTGAATTGCCGCAAAGAATATTTTTAAGTACTTGAGAAGAAGTAAGGATATGTTCCTAGTCTATGGAGGTGAAGAAGAGCTCGTTGTAAATGGTTACACCAATGCTAGCTTCCAAACAGACAAAGATGACTATAGATCGCAATCTGGGTTTGTTATTTTCCTAAACGGAGGTGGAGTCAGCTGGAAGAGTTCCAAGCAGGACACTGTTGTTGATTCTACAATGGAGGCCGAATACATCGCTGCTTACGAAGGCTGCAAAGGTGGTTGTTTGGATCAAGAAATTTATTTCGAACTAGGTGTGATTACTAGCACTCTTTGGACCAATGTCCCTCTATTGTGATAATAGTGGAGCCATTGCGCGGGCTAAGGAGCCTAGGTCATATCGAAGTCCAAACACATTCTTCGGTGATACCATCTCATTTGTGAGATAGTGGACAGAGGTGATGTAAAGATATGCAAAGTACACACGGATCTAAATATTGTTGATCCGTTGACAAAGCCACTCCCCGGCCTAAATATGAGGCACATACCAGAGCAATGGGTATTAGATACTTACATGATTGACTCTAGTGCAAGTGGGAGACTGTTAGTGATATGCCCTAGAGGCAATATATATATATATATGTTGGATATCATAGTCAATGTTTATGTACTAATGAATAAAGTGTTATTCCGTTCCATGAAGTAGGTATGTAACTTATTCATGAGACTCTTTATATGAATCTATTTCTAAATGATCCCTGATCATATATATCATATATATGGAACAAATATGATTCTAAAATAAGCACGTGTATTGATTGATGATCATGTCTCATGGATTATGGTATGGAGGTACCAAATCAATAAACGTGAACACATGTTAGAGAACATGTTGTTGGATAGACCCACCTTGAGACACTATAGGGAATTAATGTGACATTAGTTGGTCTCAAGTAGTGTTAGTGCAAAGTCCTTAGACCTGAGGTCATCATGGATTCTAACATGTGTAATGGCTTACTTAGGGACTACCAAACACTACACCGTAACTGAGTAGTTATAAAAGTAATCTTCGGGTTTGCTATGAAACATGTAGTGGGATATGAATGATCAAGATTGAATTTGCCCCTCCTATGAGAGAGATATCTTTGGGCCCTCGATGTAATGGATTACGGAAGTGATGGTCATGTCGAGTTGATTGAGGAGTCAATCAATAGATAGATAATCCGATACGAGATCGAGTGAATGATTAAGCTATTGGTAGGCTGGCACGTGTCTTGCCTATAGCTTAATTGGTATCGTGAGACAAAGGGATTTGTGCACACATTACAGGTTCAGCTGATACGATCTTTTGTGTATACTTTGGTATCAATATGTTACGCTAGGGTACATTGTTGCAGTCGACCAAGAAGTATTCTTAGGTCGTAACCAAGTATACATGAACCTACGAGTCACACACTTAACGGGGTTGAACAGGTATTCGAGTTTGATTCCGATAAGACTCGGTTTAGATAGGGATCAATGAGGTATAGAGTCCCGATGGGCCCTCTAGGCCCAATCGGCTAACTCTATAAATAAAGGGGCAAGGGTGTAGATCATTGTCGAGCAAGCTATTCACATTAGACTCAAATAGAGATCTTCCATGAGTAAACCTAGTCGCGCCTTCGAGCCAAACCCTAGCCATGCGTCAAGTGCTAGCACACAGGCATTCGGCGTTCCACCCCTAGATGTGTGGATGCCGGTAGAGACACTGCTACATTGCGGTGTTGGTTGGCTAGGTGGTTAGGAGATCGACGACGTGGGTCAAAGAGGTGGTCGGGAGATCGGATCGTGGTCGGCAATCGTGGTTGGCGCCGTGGTCAATGAGCTGGTCGGGAGATTGTATCATGGTAGGCGATCGTGGTCGGCGACGTGGTCGACAAGCTGGTCGGGAGATCGGTTTGTGGTTGGCAAGACGGTCGGCGGTCGGACCGTGGTGATCGGCTACTTCCGCAATCTCACGATGTGCGTATGTTGAACCGACTTCTCCAACGTAGTCTTCCACACCCTGCACGTCACTTAGTAACAATCTATAAACCCTTTTCGCATGCTTTACAGGTGTGTGGTAGAAAAATTTTATTTTATGCTATCGTAGCCTACGCGTATTCCTACGGTCAGACCCATCATTGCCCCCTTTTAAGCCCCGTCCCCTTGCCTTCCTTCTTCTTCATGCCTTCTTTCCACTCAAAAATTCCCAAATCCTTTGACCTCGCGCCATTGCTTTCGCCTCCTGGCTCCTCGCCGCTCTAGCGCAAAAGGCCGCCACCTCCATTGTCGTTGCATGGTATGCTACCGCAAAGGTCGGCGGCTGTTTTCTCTGAAGATCGATGGCGCCCATCAAGAAGACCTCGAAGAAAGGTGGAAAGGGCACAACCAGCGGTGGCAACGACACAGAGCAGAACTTAGCCTTCGTCCCCTCACATGCCAGGTGCGAGATGATGGAGGAGCAAGTGTTGGTCGGCGTCCTCCCGTCGTGAGAGATCGCAAAGTGGCGCCCGGCCCTGGGGGATCCATTTCCAACCCCCGACTCCAATGAGTTGGTGGTATTCTCCTCCTTCTTCCTTCGCAGATTCGGAGTACCGGACCACCCCTTTGTCCGCGGCCTGCTCCACTACTACGACATCTCCCTCTGCAACCTCAACCCCAACTCCATTCTCCAGATCTCCCTCTTCATCCATCTCTGCGAGGCCTATCTTGGGAGAGACGCGCACTTTCAATTTGTTTCAGCATTATTTCTGCCTCCAGTGAACAGTTGGCAGTGTGGTTGGTGGGGCCGGATGCAATTCCGGGAGAAGTTGGCTCAACATTACATCCCCGTCGCCCCACCTCCTCCAACAAGGGATGGCATGCTGAGTGGTTCTATGTCAAGAACCTCAAGCTAGCTATCTCTTCCAAGATCAACTAGGAGCCGGTCCCGGTGACCACATGGTCAGCCCCCTGCCCCAGCGTTGAGCTGGACCGGGTGGAGGAGCTGATGGCCAAGGTTGAGGTCCTAAGGGAGCAGGGTCTGACCAGGGTGAAGGTAGCATATAATTTTGCTCTCCGGGGTTTGCAGCCTTGTAAGAATAGGAAGACACCAGCCTACGGGTGTCCAGGCTGCCCGGGCCCGGCTCAGGAGGCCGCAGTCTCCCCTAATTTCATACGGCCGAGATTGGGGACATTCTTCTCCAACTCGGTCAACTTTAGCGCGGGGGAGGGGCACTTTCCTACAACCTCTCGAACCCGCGATTAGAGGTTAGTCCGACCTCCTTCTTATTCCTTCCTTCCTCCTTTTTCTGGCATCTCACCTACCAGGTGCTAACACTCAGCAGAAGATGTCCATTTATGTGTCACTGTCACCGATCCCTAAGGTGGCGGCTATGAAGGGGAATGTCAGGATCCGGTTCCTTCGGTCAACTTCTGCTTTGAGGACAACACCCGTGGGGCTGACCCTCTGTGGTGCCAAGAGGAAACTGGATGCCTCTTTGAGTGGGAAAGTGTCCGGGAGACGTCGGCGCATAGGGGTCCGCATCACCACCGCCAGGGGATCGAGCGGAGGTTCAAAGCCTGGGGCGTCGAGACCCCCAAAGAAGGTGTCGAGGCCTGTTAACTTTGGGTTCACGATATCAACCAGGTGTTTGATGCGCCCGCTTGTGATTCCCTGTCCTTGTCTCTCTTCTCCTTCGTCAAGCAGGTGTGTGTGTGTACAGGCCGGCGGAAGATGCCGACCTTGATGAGCGAGAGCCACCGAGGATGGTGAAATCAGCTGTCCAGGCTGGGACAGAGGGAATCAGACCATCTTCAGCTACCGCCATGGCGTCTACAACAACACCCACAGCAGGCAACTCGGTCGCAGAGGTGGCCGAAACGATGGCGGAAGTAGGCACCCTTGCAGGACCTGTGGGGGGTCGAAGGTGGAGGTGGCGGATGACTCGGGTGAGGCAAAAGCTCCAGAGTTTAACCGGGACCTGATCGCTCTGCCCATTGTTTCTTCAAGCTCCATACCCCAGGCCCTTGGGACCCAACCAGCTAGGGTGGCAACCGAGGAGCAACCTGCTCCAAGCACCGGAGCGCTTGCGAATCGGCGCACCGAGGACCAACCCGGTTCCGAAGGCTGGTTGATCCTGGGAGCGCCCTATCCACGAGGCAGAGCGGGCTGCTGAATTAGTGTGAATTATATGTTGCCTTTGCCACCTCTTCATGGCAAGCACCCGCCAATCGGCGCTGCCGAGGAGGTCCAAGAGCAAGAGGCGGTTGGTCGAGGCTTCCCAGCATGAATTCGTCACCTGATCTTTTCTTCCTTTGTTTTCGCCATTAGATAAATCTTCTTTTTGCGTAGTTGCCAACGAGATCCTGGCTTATGCCGCAATGCATATGGAGACCGCTAGGAAGGCCAGCGGTCTACTCTAGGAGGCTCGAGCACAGCGGGATGCTACTCGCAGAATGCTCAGGGGCACAGAGCTCGCCCATAAAGAGGCCGAAGCCAAGGCGGCGGCGTCGAAGCTGCAAGGCCGAGGCCGAAAAAGTTATGGGCATCAGAGCGCGGCTAGGTCCGAGGGCGAATCGGCGAGGAAACAAGTTGAGATCGAGTTGGTGGAGTGGAGTCGGACAAGGCCGGGCTGACGAGCGAAAGGTCGGCGCCGAAGCCCAGTGCAGCGGCGTCGGAGGCCACAAAGACCAAGGCTACCTCCTGTGTCCTTTGTTTGGGTGGTGTATGAAACAGAGTACAATGAAGGAGAGTTATTGGGGTTCTAGAGATTATACCTAGTTCCCAAACAGTCGATCCCCCCTCCCCGCGGTCGTGTCCTCCCTTTTATAGATCAAGGGAGCAGTTAAAAGCGGACTTGGGAGCCAAGAAAGCTTAGACTAAAAGATAAAAAGCAAGTACAAACAACATCTAAAAGTGCATTGAGACCCCAGGTCCTACGCTTCGTGGGTATCTTGCGTTCCACGTGCATTGGGATGCCCTCAGTAGGTACCTTACGCACAGTCTGTCGAGTGACATCATCTTCTATCGGGTTGTCCCCTCCTTATCTTTTCGTGATCCTTACGATGCAAGCCTTTTGACCTGAAGAGATCGAAGGTCGGGCTGATGAGCCATAGTCGAGATAGGTCGCTGAGTCGAGACAGTCAGGTGGTCGGGGCTCTCGACCCCAGGAAGATGTCGAGCATCTGTCCCCCTCCTGAGGACCACTAGTCTGACTTCAGCTGACCTTAACTCCGCTCCATGGGCTACCCCGGGGTGTTACCCCCCACAACTCCTGAGCGTTCGCTTGGGGGCTTTTTATCAAACAATTTGTTATGAGTAACTAATTTCATGAAGGTCAGATGACATAGCAAAAACATATATTGGCCCTAAGGCATGGAAGTTAGGAATTTATTCCGACTAGATGGACGCTGAATTAGTGACTTTAAATTTTAATACATACAAGAAGAGGTCCCATGACATAGCAGAGTCGAAAAGGTTGCACTTTGTGCGACTACAAGAAACTCAAAACAACAACGCTATAGCATGGTCGCATATTTGGTATGGATTTGAGAACCTACATAAAGTGAAAGAGAAATTGCCAACGGAATTTTTGCAGATTTGTTTATGACAGTTTGAGTTTTTAACTTCAACCCAAATTCAGCCGACAGTAATGTTCTCAGTCAAGGCTAGCAGGGAACATAGTCACAAACTCTATACCCTCTCGATCGTTCGAGAATGGTTAGGTGAGTTCGACAACTATTGTTCTACGGTTTTCGGTCGAGAATATCGATCAGTTCATTTGCATTGAAGTTGGGGGTTATTGTAAGTGTCAAGGATAAGGTATACCTCCTATACATGGGTTTGTAGTATACTAAAATATCATATACCTAAAGATATACGGGAAGGCATACTTTAATTAAGGAAATACGATGGATAAAGAAGGAAATTATCTTCCCTAAATAGATGGTGTTTCGGATAAGGAAGAAGAAACGGAGTCCTACTCGGACACTACAAGGACTACTCGGATCGTATCCATATTTGTCTTCCTAGTTCTACTTGGACACAGGGACATATGAGAGTATAAATACAAGACACCTAGGAGGAGAGGGACACACCAAAATAGATATAGACAAACCCAATATGGAGCCACAAAGCCGACAACATCCTGGTGAAGTGGAGCAGAAGCCCTGCCAAACGATTCAGCTCCAAATAGATCTGAATGGAGCACTCCAGAAAAATGAACTAGCAAGGTGGAGCTACCTCCCACTAGCTCCAAACTCCAGCTCCAGCTAGAGCTTGAGCTTGAGCTTGAAGTTGGAGCCTTACCAACACCCCGTTACAATCTCACCATGTTCATATTCAAGGAAGAATACTATACTAGTTGTCGACTATGTGGGAGAGCTCCAATCCGCCAAGCGACATAGACTAGATTAGGTCATCCCAAATATTGTATTTGTACGATTCTAATATATAAAAGCAACACCGGCTTCGGCCAACAGGAATCAAGTTATTACTGTTAGTCAAGGAGCCCGAACCTGTTTAAAATCCATGTCTCCTGTCCATTTTACCTCACACTACTGGAGAATCGATTTTTGCGTGCGGGCCGAAAGGCATCTTCCCTTGCAGAAGGCCTGCCCGCACGTCCAAGAAGTTCTGGGAAAAGAACATTTTCACGTGTGGACGGCCTAACTGCATGGGAATATCTATTATCCTGTGCGATCGGCTTAAGAGGCCCGCACGGGAAGATCGATTATCCTGTGCGGACCGCTTAAGCTGACCGCACAGGATAATAGATCTTCTCGTGTTGTTCTTTAAGTGGACCGCACGGGAAGATTGATCTTCCCATGCGACATTATTTTATGTGCATATGCGCGCTTGTATTTTGTTTAGGGTTCTCTCTCTCAATAATATATGATATTATCGATGTTGTCATTAGTATATATATACACATCGCATGTATTAAGAATTAAAACACATCAATTATTTTCTCATAAAAAGATATACATGTACGCATCACATATATACATCTCATGTATCATTTCGCAATTTACATTAGTTCGAAAGCACATAAAATATATACTTAATTAGAAATGTTTGTTCAGTAACATCCCTAAAAATTCACACTTTTAAAAACACCTAAATTGACGTAGAAAATTTTTGCGAATAAGTTTATTATATGTTCTATTTTAAAACATTTAAAATCTCTTAATATTTATTTGCATTTTTTTATTCTTCTTATTTTAATTCAAAAATACTAAATTTATTAACTCTTGGCCCTTATTTTAAAAAAATCCAATTTAACTTTTAATTCAAGGAAATTTCCAAAAATTGAGTTTAAAATTAATTTTGAATCCTAGATCAAATTCTTTTTAAATTTTCCCTAAATTTCCTTTCCTTTTATTTTTTTCTTCTTCCTTTTTTCCTTTTTCTTTTTCCTCTTTTCCTTTTTCCCCTTTTCCTCCCTTCCTTCTTCCTCCTCCTCTGCCGGCCGAATCACGGCCACCGCGTTTGAGCCGCCACGCCGTGGGCACCGGCCTTGCCCGCTAGGCGTGCAACCGAGTTCATAGCATCGCCATCCTCTCGCACAAGTGGCAACACCTAATTGGCCCGGCGTCGTCATCAAGCTCATCCACTCCAAACCGACCTTGCGCCACCTCCATGACCGCCGTGAGCAAACCAACCTCGAACGTCTATAAATCGACCATCCCGAGCCAAACTTTGCATACAAAAACTATTCCTCATTCCTCCCTCTATCATCCTCCAAAGTTTCCCCAAATCCAATACTCTAAATCACTTGAATTTCGAAGAACACCCGAAGAACCCGGCGTCGCCGGGCCGCCTCGCCACCTCCCCGACCCGGCCAAAGCCACGAAATGGATTCTCCATAGCTTGTAGATGGATGTAGAACCCTTTACCCCTAGAGACGGCCATTCCTCGTCGCTGTCCGTCTCTTTCCCACCGGCGCGGCCATAGAGAAGAAACAGAGAAAGTAGATAAAGAAAAAGAAAGAAAGAAAAGAGAAGAGAGAGATAAGGAAAGAAAAAGAGAGAAAATAAAGAAAAAGAGAAATAGAGAAAGAGAGAAAGAGAGAGAGAAAAATATAGGGACCCAAAAATAATTCTAGAAAATAGTTTGACCCCTTTGATTACATTCAAAACTTTATTTTATAATTTTAAAATTTCTCCTATTTCCTTCAAATTTATTTATGTTCTCTTTTTAAAATATTTGTAACTTCTAACTCTTTGTAAATCATTTTATTTTAAGGCAAGCCCAAATTTTAAATTTAGGATCTAACAAATAACCTTCCCATTTAAATTTCAAAAATAACCTTTTAAACTCTTTTTGAATTTCCATTTTTATTTGGCATTTATTTGGAATTGTTCATTTGATTTCTTTTATTGATTATCGATTATCGCGACGTCGAGTTCGTGGAGGGAACCGAGCTCGACTCTAACATCGACATAAACGCCCTCGCTACTGTACAAAAAGACGAAGGATCTGAGACCATTGGTCCTGAAGGCAAGTCAAACTGTTCTTAACATTTAGTTTAAAAGTGATAAATTATCATGTTTTAATAATACATATAGTTTAGTTAGAGATATTTTATGGGATGGTTTAGATAGTTATAGTTTATCATTTTATGTAGTCCTATATGTTCTTTAGATTTCATATGTTATTATTTCATGTATCTTAGTTCATATAGGACATTATTTCATGCATTAGAAACACTATATCATTTTATATATAGAAGGAGAGGTTATTATTTCATGTTAATAGATATATTCTCCTTCTCCTTAGACAATATAAAAACTCCCAACAATAAAATTTGCATTATCACATATAATAATGATTCATGCAGGGCCATAGAACATCATTTTATATTCTATGAATAAAAAGGAAAATGGTCAAACATTATATGTGATATAAGTTTTAGTTGTATGCCGAGAAAACAACAAAAACTCTTATGCTAGAATAAGGACATAGTTTCGCCCATCCGATGGATCGGTTATACCGACTTAGCAACTATATATTTCTCTACGATCTCCCACGGGGCTTGCCCTATGTGCCCCGAAGTCAAATTGGAGAACAACTTTGTAAACAGCGAGTAAAACGCCGATACTAACCAGATCGGTACCATCTGTTAAGATAGTCCACAGCTCTCTCAAGCCGGGGTAAGTGTATGATGAACAACTACTAAATAGGGAAGTAATGTACCATTCTCTCGGTTAGGTTTGGTACCCTATTAAGATAGTCCGCGGTCTCGTTCATACATCGGAAAAGGTTAGAAATATATAAACGCTATGTTATCCTTAGCCTTGCAACCTAAGATTAATCCTCGAGTAAAGCTGGACAAACACTTTGCGGGGTTGATTGTATTGAAATACGCCGTACTCCCAATGGAGTTATGTCTATGGGTGAATCCAAAATAATGGCATGAGTACTTTTCTTAAATACTATTATAAAATTGAATAATCATGTTTAAGTACATTTAGGATGGAATGTGATATAGAATTTAATTCATGTTTTATATTCTCAAATGTTTATATAGATTATTTTACAAAAGAATAGGTTATATCATCATGCTAAGAATATCTTTATAATTAATTTCTCTTATCGATATAGCATGCATGTTTATATAAAATTGTACCCAGTTTGGCTTGCTGAGTATCATCGGTACTCACTCTTGCATTAACAAACTCCAGGTAACCCCAAGTATAGTGCTACACTGACCATCTTTTTCTTGTGCATCTGTTTGATGACAGCTTCTTTTTTGGACTTTGATTTACCATTCAGCTCAGCATAATCTTCACAAATATTCACTGTGTGTTTCGTCCAGCAAACCCTTGTTGGGTTGATGTATCCTACTGGTCAGTTGGCTTTTTCGGCGTCATGGAATTGCATCCTAAGTAATGCAGTGAGTTAGTTTGTAAATGAATTCATTTATGTCATCAAATGCGATTGACTTATAGGCAAAATGCAGCAACGAGATTTATATCCATTTCGTCCAGCTTGAAAAATGCGTGAAGGTCACTGAAATCGATGACCAGCATCCCATTTGGTCCACTAATGAAAGCGTGATTCGGGACCTTCATAGTAATCAAGCCGAGGCCCTTTTTAGTCGCCTTTAGGTACCAGTCATGCATCAGCCTCATTTCCCAGGGCAGGTCTTCCATGACGTGCCACGGTAAGAACGGCTTCCCGTACTCGTACTTTGTTGGCACTTTGTTGAAAGTCTAGTTTTGCATATCCTCCATTTGATTTTTCACTGATTTTTGTGAATCCAACAACTGTGGAGTTTCATCTTGCTTCTTGTCAGTCAGCGCTCTCCCCCTGAAAGCCTGGAACACTAACTTTTCCTCGTATACGACCCATTTCTTTGTAATCACAAGTTGATCGTACCATTTTTGGGATAAGCCGACGAGGTTCAAGCTTAGTCGGACTTGGAAGACTTGTGGTTTTCTGAAGAGGCCTTTCAGGTAGCACCAAACCTGACTATGGTGTCGGAGGAGATTGATGAATATCTTGTACTTCAGATGGAGGTTGTTCTGCAGGGACTTCAGGTGTTGACAGATGTGGCAAATCAGGACCTTTTGGTTTAGGGGACAAGGGGGTGGGGAAGCAGGCCGATTAGGTGGTGAATCTAGCCCTAGTGGAGAAGGCGGTCCAGGAGCAGCAGCAATCTTAGGAGCCGGCGGAATTGGGGTTGAAGGCGATGGACTGACTAGCAGGATATCTCATCGATGCAATAGTATGAACTGGTTCACCGCATCCCCAAGCAGTTCTATCCCTTCCAGTGCTGGAATATCTAGCTCTAAACTAGTATGCTCTGCATGCACCTTGGCCACTTGCACCCTTTCATATTCTTCAAGGATTGACATGTTGTGAAATTGACACCATGGTATCGCAAGTCCTATACCCACCTCCTTTCTCTTCCCGGCCCTTCCTATCGGCATGAGTAGGCTGCACGGCGTCGGGGCAATGATGATATCTACTGGATAAGGTGTCATGTCTACTGACCCGACACTGCTTGGCACCTGAACTGTTGGCTCTTCGGAATGCTGGAATAAGTTTGGGAAGGCTAGGCAATTTTGAGCAACAAGAGAGTAGAAATGTTGTTCTACTTGTCTTGTTATTTTCTCTTCCATTTTCTGTTTATACATGTCCCATTTCTTGTAAATCGTAGCTTCGTCTGGAAACCCTTCCTTCCAACTTGTCCTTACGATAGACCTCTTACTCATCCAGAATATTCAGGGTTGCCTAATGCAACTGTCAGTTGATCATTTTCCCTCTTGGCAATGAATTCCCCTGTTTTCTCTTTCTCCAATGTCCTTCAGACTACTGGTCACACGCTCGATATCAGGATCCTCAAAAAGGATCTCTCCCTTGTCGGTGACTTGGCCCGTGCTCCGTGCCCAAACCTCGTTTTTGCTCCTTTCCTTGAGTGCTTCTACAAGCAATGGCTTGCCTTGGGCTGCAAACTTCTCTTCAGTTGCTCGCCACTTCTCTACGTGGCCATCGTTGCCGCTCGAGCCCAATCGATGCGGGTATTTGTTCCTTTTAGCTAGATCAGACATCTTTTTCCTCCGCACTAAGGCTTCGGGCTTGTCATCATTGCCACAAACTTGTCCCATTCGGCGGGCGTAATACCACCATATTCTTCGAATGGAGACTTGTTATTTTGTATATAGTTAGTGTTCATGTCGGACTTCCACTGCCTCCACCGATGCGCCATTGTTTTCAATGCAAACTCTTTTCCCAAAACCTCTGAACCAGGCGGATAGACAAGCCACTTATGTAACTCATTCCACATAAATGTCTTCAGGTTGTTATCGACCTGCTCCCAGGAATCTACATTTAAAGGGTCGTGGGTTCTGGCTAGCACCCCGCATGTGCTGCTAAATTTTGTCATTGCCACCTTTGGCTCCAATGGCTTCCCATCTTGGTTCAGAGAGGTGATGTAGCACGTCTCCTTGGGGGGTTGGTTCTTACTTCTATGACCACATCTTTTCTTTTGACGTCCTCCAGCACTTGCAGACGTGTTAGTTTCTACCGGACCGGACATTGTTGTGTCCGTCTCGACTTCCACTATGACGGCAGACTTGGTGGCCTTTCTTTTTGAGCGGCGCCTTGTTTCCATCTGTACGTACATTAGAAAACATTAAACGTGACTGAGAGGGAGAGGATTAGTTCATAACACTACGGCTCGACTTACTACTTGCTTGATAGGGATGTAGTTGGGGTCTTCTTCAACTGGTGGTGCTGGCATAACTTCTATCTCGAAAGGATCACTTGGTGTCTGCCATGTGCCTTCGCTCAAAGCCTCTTGCGTTGGTTTGACATTGGGTGCCTCGGAGGAAGCTTTCTCATTCGACATTATGTGTCTATTAAAATACTTCCTCTATAAAAAATATTCAAGTCCATAGCTAAAAAGAGGGTTTAGGGTTTAGGAGCCAAAATTAATTCTATAAAATACTTCCTTCATAAAAAAGTTCAAGTCCATAGCAAAAAAGAGGGTTTAGGGTTTAGGTGCTAAAATTAATTCTATAAAATACTTCCTCCATAAAAAAAGTTCAAGTCCATAGCTAAAAAGAGAGGGTTTAGGGTTTAGGTGCCATATAGAGATGGCAGTGTGGCCTACAGTACTATATACTTTTGAATCGGGCTTCAATTGATTTTGTGGCGATGGCGATGATTTTGGTGTTGGGTAGCAGAGAGGAGATGAGAGAACACGCCCATCCAATATATATCAAAATCATATATCAAATCATAAACTGATCGAACCAGTATTAATTTATAAATAGTTGAAATTTCAAAATCATAAATAGTCCATTTACAGTTCCAATTTACATAATACAATCCATTTACAGTTCCAATTTAAACTCCTAGCTATCTAGCTCAAATATTCCATGAAACTCTATTTTTTAAATAAAAACAGTAGCAATTTTTACAATATATTCCTTCACATATCACATTTTCACATTTTCTAACAATATATTCCTTCACATATCACATTTCACAAAAATAAAAGTGCATCACATATCAACATTGATTTTTAATATCAAGAGCACATATCACATTTCACAAAAATAAAAGTGCATCACAGTCCTGTTAGATGAAGAAAAATAAAAGCAAAGTCTTGCTAAATGTCCATCAAATAATATATATATATATAAAATAAAAGCAAAGTCTTACTAAATGTCCACAGGATGTATGTTCTCCATTTATATATATGTTTCGCATTGCAGATGCCAAAACCTCCTATTTCACTACAGCTCGATCCAATCAGAACTAACTAAAGATATCATGCAAAAGTCAAAACACACATCTTTCTGATCATATCCATGTCACTATAGTCAACACAAGATAGAGGGAACTGATGCATGGATGTCTGATATGTTATCTAAAGAAATGTAATTAGCAAATGATTTGGAATGTAATTAGCAAATGATCATATTTGGAATGTAATTAGCAAATGTAATTAGAGGTTGGTACTCTACTGTTTACATTAGTTTTCACTACTAGAGCATGCATATCTGAAAACTTTAATCCAAAGGAGATGCTAGCATAAGCAGCAATGTAGCACATTGGTGGATACATATTGTCGGCTGAGACTGTACAAATGTTTTTATATGGGTACAAAGTCAAAAAATTCATGCAGTTTTGAAGCCAAAACTAGCAGCCCAAGATCTTACTCTCTAAACTAACTGAGGTTTATCAGGTAAAGAAGAAACAATTATAAATTCAACTGGGGTTTTTGTCCTAAATGGAAGAAGAGCATTTATATTGTCCTAAATGGAAGAAGAGCATTTATATTAAAGTCAGAAACAGACTATTTGTTTTTGTCATAAACAGTATATATATATATATGTAGAACTTTTACAGTGGTTGGAAAAAATAAGGACCGTTCATCGCTTTAGATCCGACGGTAAAAAAAAAGAGGAACTAAACAGAAAGAACTAGAAGGAACCGAGAAGAACCGAGAAATAGCGGGTAGTATAGTAATTTGGCATATCAATCCAGGAGATAGGGGTAGTCACTCGTCGATGCGGTCCTCCAATCCAATCCCCAAGAACAGATTCCTCCACCAATCTCCCCGCCAGCAAATCATCCATGGCCACAACTCTCCGGACGCCACCGGCCGCGTCTCCCCTCCACGCCGTCGGCCGCGTCTCCCCTCCATGCCGCCGGCCGCGTCTCCAGTCGAGTAAATGGCTTCTCTTCCAGTAAATGGCTTATCATTGTTGTTTCTCTCCGTGTATGCAGTTTCCTACAGGCATGCCATATGGGCCTTTGCTTGTGCTGATCTTACCGGATGCTTTTGCTTGTGCTGACCTCGGCCAGATGTACGAACTCTTCATTGAGCTCAATACAACAGAGCATATTTACTTATAGTCTCTAATTTGACTTGAAATGAGATATCTTTTCATCCATGGATCTAAAGTGATGAAGAATGTTACATATCCAACAGTTCACGAATCTTCGATTTCTTACTCAGAAGACATCCAAGTACCCTTTAGCATATGAACATCAGTTAGCTTCTTTGGCTGGTTGACCCTAGTTTATTGTTAGTACATAATCCATTTGGCTCTATATAATCATGTCTATTGAAGCATCTGTATAAGTTTATTGAGAGTTTTCGATCAGATAAAAAATGGAAAGCATGCAGCAGGATTTTGAATCATAGCTTTTTCTTCAAAAGAAATAAAGAAATTAAGTAAGGAGCGCGTCTTAGATATACTTAGAGGAAGTCATGCGCTTTAAGGGTACCTAAACTTTAGATGGGTAAACCGAACCTCTTTATAAGATCAGACAGAGCGTATGGTTCTGGTTTACCAGGTGTTTACCAGAAGGAACAAACCTTGGTTTTCTGAAACTTGAGCTTGCCAGTGCTCTACTTTTAGTAACTGTTTCGATGATTATCTGTCTTGTTGTATTTAGGTGCTACAAAGTGCCTCGGGTATGTACAGAAGCTTGAACGCTCTTGCAATGCAAGTGGTAAAGCCAGGGGTTACTCATGACATGCTCCTGCTCTAGAACTATGACCCAGAGCGGCATCTTCCTCAGAACCATTCGGATGTGTCTTTGATCATGTTGCATAACCAAGTAATCAGCATACACCTTGTCACCTACATGTATCCAAAGCAAATAATACCTTATTAGTAACAATAACATCAAGAAAGGAACATCCAATAATGGTCAAATCTAATTATTTCCAGCATGCTAATTTTTATGGTTGCAGAAACAAAAAGGAAGCCCTGATCGTTAAGACAACAATACATGATATCATGAACCAAATGATTCGGTAATTTAGCTATCCTATTTAAGAGAATATGGTATATTGGGTACATGTTTTGTGTTTTCTTACCCGCCTGCTGAATCTTTTGCTATGTAGGAAATTCCAATAACCAATCTAGTATACCTCATGCTAGGCACATCATTTGGTTCCTCTGCTAAAGGAACTGGGCTTCAGGCTCTTGAATTCGCTCTGTTAATCTGTGACAGTGTCGACATGTATGGGTTTACAGTAGACCCAGGATACAAGGAATGGTTGGTGCTATCGATCTTACGCACTAAATGTGATGTCTGTTGATCTGCGATCTGCTTACAGTTGATGTGATGATCTTTCAGGATGAGGTACTTTTCGGGGTCCGAGAAGGGACACACTCCACTACATGGGAGAGCATATTATCAAATGATGGAATGTCTTGGTGTGAGTTTCTCATATCCCTAATCCGAACTAATAGAAGTATAGAACCATTCCTACATGGAAGGAGTATTACCTAGTCACACTGTTATCTTGGGAAGGGATTGACTTGTTGATTTCTAAAAAACATGTGTAGCTTGTAAAAATCCACTCACCTATGCGAGGTGATCCTGGAAGAGTAGTAAAGTGGCTTCCAACCAAGGACACCATTGAAGCATGCGGCAACAGAATTCATGGTACCTTGAAGTAGAATGCTGTAGCTGGACGAATCAATCCTACACGGACAAACTATTTTGAGGGAACTTTGGTACTCATTTTTGTACAGAGCCGGCAGTTGAGATGATTTTACGCATGAGTAGTCACAATGTGTTGTAACTTACGTGGAATCTACACGTGTGTTGTGTGATGGAATGAACAAATAGCTGGGCAGTTGGCTGTGCATTCATCGGATCGTCAAATTTGTCACCTGTAACTAGAAGAAATCTTAAGTATGTACATGGAGCCAGTGATTTGTTTGGCAGTAGATATGCACTATTTGATTGGCATCACATTCTGTAACTTGCTATATGTCAGACTTGCATAACATTGTTGACCAACAACTTGAGGCAAGCACAATTAGTACACAAATGATTGGAACATGTACCAACTATTATGTTCTTATATCCGTCACAAGGGAGAGAAATTTGTCGAATTTCCATTTCCATAGGCCTTTACTCTGCTGTATAGTAAATGACTTTAGTACAGCAGTGGACGTGCTATTCTTTGTTGCAGAATTCACGTCATCTGCTGTTATTTCTTGAGCAATCCAGAGCCTGATGTTCTTTAGTCGTGGTGATTTACTTTTTTGAACGACTCACATCAGGTAAAGTTTATATTGATATACAAGAAAAAAATTACAAGCTCGTAACCCTAGAAGGTCATAACCAGGAAAAACAAAAACAAACACACCGCCACAATAAGCTGGCAGCTCCTCACACAACACCCTAAAGAAGACACTAGCACCAAGTCAATCGCCGTCAAAAACATAGGCTCAACACAGGACAACAAAAAGATTTCGGTTATTCTCACGTAGAGAGGTCGAGAAGAGGGAAAGGGCGAGAGAGAATGAGATCCACTCGTCCCTCGCTCCAACCTGATGACGTTTATGAGCTGACTTTTGACAATTACATATGAGTTAAACAACGTTAACTTGTTTGAGATTCTAGAATGACGATCAGATTGCGATGAGAAGTATATACAACCGTTGTGTTTGTGGATCTGACTCAAACAAAAAGCACCTCAACTCAATAATCCTCAAGCAATGCATCCAAACATTTCCTCCTCGCAGCATGCTTCAGCTTCTCCATTGCAACCAGTCCCACTTGCCTCACCCTCTCCCTTGACAACCCGAATCAAGATCATTTTCAAGGCCAAATGTTAGAAACAGATAAATATATGAGGAAACTATTATGGATAGTTTGATAATAATGGAAAAGTTTTAGATTTTTTAAGGTGATGCCGTCTGGAAAAGTTACCCGGCGATTTTCTTTATAAACACGCGAGCGATAGTGTTGGTGCTAAATTGTTCTTTCGTAGAGTCAATGGGAGTTGAACTTTTTTGGGCGCCCACGTTTGTGCTTGTTTTTGGTAGTAAAACATGAAAGGAAAAAACATGGAAGGAAGTACTTCTGTAACACTAAGGTCATCCAAAGTTCTCATGGGAGAATTCCCCTGTAAACAATAATTGCTAAGAGAAGATCAAAATGCATGTAAACATGGTGGATGTTAAAATCCAAAAAAACTCAAGAGAACAGGAAAAAAAGCTTAAAGTGTCAATTATAAAATTCTAAATAGTTTATATTGTTCAGCCGATAATTAAATTAACTTGATTCATAGTTTGCATTCTGCAGAGTGCACTTTGTTCTCAACCCAATTGTAGAAAAATAGAAGATGAAATGTGCTCCTGTTTTATTACTGCTCTCTTGGCCCTGACCACTTTTTAATCTGGTCTCCATTCTACTTTTCTCCACCAGTGCAGCCTAATAAAATTGCAAGTTATAATATACAAATATTAACCAAGCTGACAGTTTATCACCATACCTACAAAGAGGAGTCTTTTTCGTCACAAAGGGATTTTAGGTTATCAAGATGACTTGTTACTTCTTTAATGCTTTCCAATTCTTTTTGCATATCTCTTTCTTGTTTTGTCTTCTTCTGTAACTCCTCACGCACCTAAAAGAAGACGACCAGTGACTAATGAGCTATGTAAGTAATGGTTTCTTCCATGCTAAATTATACAATTCCATTATCTTCAATATGTTGCAAGACCAAAGTTGGATATTAAAAATAAATTAAAGCTAGCTAGTGCCTGCTTGTCACAAAGGGTATCTTAGATTCTCAGATAAACAAATTTGCCAAAAAAAATATTCTGATTTCTTCTTTCCATTTTTCAAGTTTAGTTAAGGAGGTTATAAACTTGACAAGAACCAGAAGGTCCCATTTGTTGGCTCATGTAAATATATGAAAAAACCCATTGAAGCATGATTTGGATACTACGTACAAACAAACCATTTGATAATTCGAAAAATGTGTTAACGAAAACGAGGGCTGAGCCTAAGGTTGGACAGTGTTGTGTATATCCCAGGTTCCCAATAGTTCAATAGTAGTTTCTCTTATCCATCAAACCTTTAAAACTGGACACAACATATAAGGTTCTAGAATGCTTGCAAGATAAGATCGCGGTACTTTCATTGACCACTTGAGTGTTTGAATGTTAGATATGATGGCCAAATATGAAATTCCGCAGGTTACGTGTGTGTACTAGCTTGATTTAGACTAATTTAGACTGTAAGAAGGCGACTGCCACTAAGCATAAAAACTTTACATTTCCAAGTCTTGTAAAACTCCTTTTCTCTATTTTAATTGTTGGTATCATATGATACTTTTATATATCCAAATTCATATAAAAAATTGATTCACTTTAAAACGGAGAGATTGTTACAAGCCTACACCCCACCGATCTTACGTGAAAAACAAATGCAGATACAATGGCCACGAATTGTTATTTTACGAAAATACAGTTAGAAAAAGGTAGCTTCTAATTTCAGAATATTTTGTTCAATATATGGGGTCCCTATTTCATCGGTTTGGTAAAATTAATTAGCACAATAGTGTGCTTTTGAATAGCAACCGAAAATTCAAAACAACCTTTGCAAGAACTCACCTGCAGATGCAACACATGCCAGAACTAGTTTCCAGTCAAACAACAAGAAAAATCTGTAGTGAGTTCTATGCTTGCAAGTGCTTCCAAGGATACACTAGATACACTACCTGACATAAGCAACTCTCCAGCCAATCCTGATCAGAAAAAAATCTCCAATAAACCGATCAGAGAGAAAATTACACAGCAACAGTACAACAAGAACAGTACAAATCTCCCGGCAAAAACATCAGGCATGGAAGAGATGCTGCTGCAATCATCACAACTTTTGGCAGAGTAAAACTATGTATGATCTTCTGTTCTAGCTTCTAGAGAGTACAGACAGCATCCACTCCCTGGCATGAATCAAATTTAACCGCCATGAAACTGTGCACGGAGGGAGGGGGCCAGCACGGAGGGAGGGAGGCGAGGCCGCCGCCGGGCGGGGCGGCGAGGAGGGAGGGGGCCGGCGCGGAGAGAGGAGAGACGAGGTCGCCGCCGGCCCAGGGCAGCATGGAGGGAGGGAGGCCGGCCCCGCCGGGCCGGGCGGCTCGGAGGGAGAGGAGGCGAGGCTGCCACCAGGCCGGGCGGCGCGGAGCGGCGCGAGAGGGAGGCGGGGGGCGCGCGCGGAGGGAGTCGCGGAGTGAGGGGAGGCGAGGGGCCGGCTCGGAGGATGCGGCACGGAGGTGAGGGCTCGCCAATCGGTCTCATAAAAAACTAATTACTTCAATACCCTTCAAACACATTATTTTAATTTAAATTTATTACATAATTTTTAACGGTCGGGATAAATTCGTGGACGAAGGAAGGAAAAAACCGGAAGGAACCATACAACCACTGTAAAACATCTCATATATATGATATAATTCAGAATCAGAAATCGGAAAAATATGTTAATCGCAGAGTGAATATGATGGTAATGGATGGTTCTGTATCTTTCATTCATATCAGCAAAAAGCACTTCTTCCTATGGCCGCGCGGGCGACGACAAATTACTAAGCGCTCCACCCGTCTATCCATGGATCGATCTGAACATCGACTAGGGCCACAGGTACAGCTCATTTGCACATCGTCACCTGGGACAGCGACCGCCACGCTGCAGACTCGTTAACTTCACTACTCACATCCAAATTAAGAGAAACATGGATCGATTTTGGCTAGAGTATAACGGTTTTGTAAACTTGTCGCTCGCATGCAGTCTTCTTCTTGTTACAGTTCCATCAACTCACAAATTCATCAAAAATTCATCAAACATTAACTCATCAACTCGATACCGGGAGGAGGTGGTCGGTGAGGCCAGGCGGTCGGTAGCGGTGGGAGGCGGAGGCGGCGGTCGGTGAGGCCGGTGATCGGTAGCGGTGGCAAGCGGAGGCGACGG
Source organism: Oryza australiensis (assembly GCA_019925245.2). Taxonomy (NCBI): domain Eukaryota; kingdom Viridiplantae; phylum Streptophyta; class Magnoliopsida; order Poales; family Poaceae; genus Oryza; species Oryza australiensis. The sequence continues at coordinate 87,577 of JAIFGZ020000695.1, read as the reverse complement.
CGACGGTCGGTGAGGCCGGCAGCGTCGGTGAGGCTGGCGGGCGATCGCGAGGCCGGCGGGTGGTCGGCGACGGTCGGGCGGCGGTCGGCGGCGGCCGGGCGGCGGGTAGTCAGCGACGGAGAGAGAGAGAGAGATGGCGGCAACGCGCGTAGGGCAGCGATTGCGGCTAGCGGCGGTGCGGGGATGTGTGGCGCGCGCACGGCAAGTCGGTGGCGGCGGCTAGCGGCGGTCGGCGAGGAGGCCATCGGCGGTTGAGGAGGCGGTTGGCGGTTGAGGAGGTGGTCGGCGGTGGGAGGACTTAGAAATTTCGACACTGACGGCGCAAGATCTGGATTCGTCGGGGACTTAGAAAATTTTGGGAGCCCACGCGACTATATATAGGCGACGATTATCGCGTGCGGGCAGTGAAGAACCCGCACGAAAAACATCTTTCCATGCGGACCGCTTAAACCGCCCGCACGAAAAGACTATCTTCCCAAACAGGTGGTTTAAGCGGCCCGCACGAAAGACGATTTTTCGTGTGGGCTCTTAAGCCGCCCGCACGCGATAATCGCTGCCCTTATATTTAAACTATAAAACTAAAAAATATCAACGCACATAAAATATCAATCGATTTCAGTCAAGTCGAATATATCAACTGATCACATATTAATTAATTAACGTATTAATCATCCACACAAATATCATAAGTTTGATATAAAACCATACATTCACTCGTAACACCATAAGTTTGATACATTCGTCCGTAAAAACATATTGTAAACAAAACAATCTAACGTTTTTCACAATTTTTGGATTAACATTCTTCCGCACGGATAAAAACTTTGATTCGTCGAGACACTCTCAATGCGTTTGATCCGCATAGGAAGATATGTGAATAACTAAATGGTGTCATACTGATTATAATCAGACGAATCTTCAATGTTGTCAATACCAATGATGTGTTGCTTGCCCGAAACAATAATGTCTATCTTTTCATCGAAAGGTCCTTCACATAAAAAACTTATGCAACACACTCGGCAAGGACCCATGGATCATCCTTGTGTCCAATTTTCCTTTGTTCAACACATGTAAATCCAGATTTATCTATCATGTTGTCTTTCACCCATTGGCATCGAGAATAGGGATCTGAATGTTTAAACCATAGTCAAGTTCTCACATTTCTTGTATGATCCCGTAGTAAGATTTCTTCTGCCCTGTTGTGTCCAACGCTTCGACACGAACCCCACTATTATGTGCTGATATTTTCCTGTCTTTGCTGATTATGTACAAAGAATATCCGCCGATGTCATATCCTTGCCATGAGGTCACAAGGCTTGTTGAGCCAGCTGCAAGTTTTTCTATTGTTTTTTCCTCGAGTGATTCACCAGACGGTAGCTTTTGATCCTTCAACCACTGGGAAAAACTACACTTCTGTTCTTTCGAAACCCAATCAGCGGATCACCCAGGGTTGCATGCTCTGATCTCAGAAATGTGTTGCTCAATGTAGGGCTCAACGATGGCGAGTTGTTGAAGCACACTGCTGTGTGCATCTGATACCGCTTTGTAATCGTTGTAGTAGAAATATTTTCTTCCTATAGTCCCCTTCCCAGATAACCTTCCATCATGTCGAGGTATCGGTATTCCAATGTGGTTGACATCTTTCATATAATCTAGGCAACACTTGACAACCTCCTCAGTTGTGTAACCCTCTATCATCGAGCCCTCCGGATGAGCACGATTACGAACATACCCTTTCAGAACAGCTATGTATCACTCGTACGCCCACATTTGATGTAGGTATAGTGGACCAAGTTCAATAATTTGAGGGACAATGTGAACAATGAGATGCTCCATCATATCGAAGTACGATGGAGGAAAAAACATCTCTAGGCTGGTAAGTTGTCTCGATGCGAATTTACGAAGGGGTCCTCATTCTTCGGATCAAAAACTTTCGTGAAGCTCGATTAAAAAATAGTATAGCTTTGTTATCACTACCTTGGTGTGCACTGGCTTCACCGCCCATATAGCGATAGGGAGGAATACCGTAAGCATCTTATGACGATCATGAGCATTGTATCCAGAAATTAACAAATGTTTCATTTATACTAGTTTACGGATATTCTATGAGAATCCGTCGGCACTTTCAAACCACGAAGACATTTACGAAAGTTTTTCTCTTCTAGTGTCATTGAGTAGTATGCCGGTGGAATCTCAATCTTACCATTCGTTAGCTCTTTCGGGTAGAGATCTTTCCTTATGCCCAAATTGACCAGGTCGTTACGTGACTTTAATCCATCCTTTGTCTTATTAGGGATGTTAAGTAAAGTCCCGATGGTGTTGTCGAACACGTTTTTCTTGAGGTGCATGACATCGATGGCATGATGAATCTCTAGGTCTTTCCAGTCGTCGGGTACTTGAAGAAAATTAAATGTTTCTTGAAGGGCGCCATCTTTTCTACCAATACTTTCTTCCTCTTACCTGCAGCAGTCTTTCCCTTACCAAACACGACATTTATGCTCTTTATCAGCTTGAATACCGTGGAACCATCCTTTGCTTCGGGGGCAGTACCTTCCTCAACAGTTTTTGTCAAAAAATGTAGCCATCGCACGATACCTATGCTTCTGTGGTAAGAAACGATGATGACACATGTAAACTAACTTTTTTGATGAGGTCAGGTATATGTACGATCTGTTGTTTAGACATATAAGACATCTAGTCTTTCCTTTAATCTGTCCTAAGAGGGAGACAATTGTTGGTAGATCGTTTATAGTAACGAATATGATAGCACACAGAGTAAAATACTCCCGGAGGTACGCGTTAAACAATCGTAGACCCTCTTCTCATATTTCTTGCATATCGTCCATCAAAGGTTCAATAAACACATCTAGGTCCATGCCAGACTGTTTTGGCCTTTGTATAAGGATAGTCAACAAAATATACTTTCGCTTCTGACATAACCAAGTAGGAAGGTTGTACATGATGAGCAAAACATGCCAAGTGTTGTGCGAGCGCTTAGGTCACCAAACGAGTTCATTCCATCCACGCTCAATGTAAACTGACATTTCTCGGATCCTTAGCATATTCGGTGCTTTGAATCAAAGTTTCTCCATTGTCGAGCATCGGCGGGATGTCGAATCATACCATCGTGTTTCGACCCTCTTGATGCCATCTCATCAACTCGACGTCGGTGGGGTTCGAGAACAATCGCTTCATGCGATCTTTCACCGCAAGTACCACATCACCATAGCCAGAATCATTTTCCTTGCTCGACCAATGCATTTGGTTCGCAACATCACTATCAACGGCACACGTTACCCGTTTTGTACCTACTCGCCCGAAGTTGGACACTTGTCCAAGTCGGCGTATTTCTTGCGATAAAGTACACAGTGATTAATACATGCATGGATCTTTTCAACACCAAGAGATAATGGACATATCAGTTTCTTCGCTTGATAGGTGTTAGCTGGCAACAAGTTAGGCTTAGGAAGCATAACTCTCAAGAGACCCATCAAGTCATTAAAACTAGTATCGAACCATCGTGTGGTCGGCCTTCAATCTAATAATTTCTAGCACCGATGCAACACTATATAATCCATGTCACATCCATTTGATTGATCATACAAAAGATCTTTCGCTGATTTCTGCAACGCCTCCCAATTGTTTAAATCTCTTGTGTTCTCTGTTAGGACCTCTAGTTCAACATGCGGCAACATATCCTCAAGATCAAGATCAATATCAACCTCTTCATCGTCAAAACCAGAGCCGCCAAAATCATCCATCAATTCATGGAACATGTCCTCAATTATAAAATTCTCTGCCTCATCGAAGTAAATTTCAGGAATCTCTTCAGGAGCGGCGACTTCCCAATGATATGTTCAAACTGTGTATTTCTCCACAAATCCAACTGAATTATATGTCCCAAAATTATATTCGGATCTTTCCACATCTTTTAATTCTTGAAATCCAAGCAAGGACAAAAAATATCATTCCTATTCTCTCTCAAAGCATGTGCCTTAGCCTTATAATTAAATGTTGATGCTTCTCTCATGAACACCGGATGAGTTCTTCATGTCTCATACATCCATGTCCGATCTATTTAAAAATTTTACAGCAAAAAATAATATTATATTGCAGGTTTTTTCTACATAAACGAAAAAAAATTTGTCATTCAAACAATATATTTGACCTACAAATTACAAAAATAGCTCAAAATAACCTATTCAAACAAGTTTAAATATCTTCGCATTCAACAAATGAAATTTTACAAAAATGAAAGCAAATAAAAGAGAAGATCTAGCATTTTACCTTTTATATTGATTTCAATCAAAGATTTCGAGTCGAAAATCTTCCCCCTAATAAATTGCCTATTTTTGGAGAGAGAAACACCGAGTCAAAAAGTTTAAATATCTTCGAATTCAACCAATAAAATTTTACAAAAATAGAAGCAAATAAAAGAAAAGATCAAGCATGTTACCTTTTGTATTGATTGCAATTGAAAAATTCGAGTTGAAAACCTTCCCCTATAATTGGCTTTTTTGAGATAAACGTCAAGTTTAAAATGACAACATTGGGTTGGTAGATATTTATGGTCCATCATCGCGTGTGGCCCACTTAAAGGACCGCACGGGAAAATGTATTATCCCATGCGGGCCTTTAAGTGGACCGCACGGGATGTGCGCATTATCCGTGCGGTCGTTTAAGTGGGCGCACATGGATAATTGCATTATCCCGTTGGATCGCTTAAGTGGATCGCACGGGATAATGCATCTTCCGTGCGATCCAACAACCGGCCCCTAGGGACAGTTTTCGAGCATGGCCACTTATGGCCCGCTGGAACCTACGGTCCTTGTCCAGAAAACCTTTTTCTCCAGTACTGTCAATCTCACATATACCATCGTTTCCAACGATACCTATATTCTACTAATACCTTTGTCAGGTATAACCCGTCAATAAATATATTAACTATATTCTCATAAAAATATCACATTATATCCTTTGCATGTCCTTCTCATCAAAATGGTATTACAAATAAATTTGACAACCATTTGCTCACCAACACGCATAGCTAAATTAGATCTTTAATAACCACATGACATGCGGTGAGTATTCTTAGATATAGCTTATCTTTACATTGTGTTTAATATAGTGCGGGTTTATGATGTAAGTATTAAAGAGAAAAAGAAAAGTACCAAAGATATTAGATCTATAATAACATCAAAAGCCGCTAACTCATGTTAGTGAGATTGTTACTCGAGCGAATATTTTTCCATGTATTCTCGCTACCACCGAGGCTATTAGATTTTTTAGGTAGATTATAATTAATTTGGTCAATACAATTGAATAGAGTGCCAGCTTTCTCTTAAAAAATAAGTTAAGCACTATGTTTTTGTTCAAAAAATGCACGTGAAACTATGTTCTAACATTTTACATGTTATGCATAAAAAAATAGTAGCAAACTTGACAACATAGATTAGACCATCATATATCACCGGTCTTTAAACATCCAGAACTTTTAAATTATACATGCTATTTACCATCACATGTTGTATTCCTTTAACTAAATAAACCATTAATGACTCCTAATGGCTATATTATAGTGCTAAATACATCATGACATATGCATCGACATGTAATAATGGATGTTGCGATATTTTTAAACAATTTCACATCATATTTGTATATTTGTATGGTGTCAAATATCACTGGAAAAATACTCAATGCTAATTTGAATCTATATATGTAAAAATGATAACAACAAAATTTAGCTATGTTTTTTCATGCATATTCAGTTTGAATTTTAATTTCATGTATATTCTCAAAAAAATTTAATGACTAAAAACTATTTGGATGGTATTTGAGGAGCAATAAGCATACATGTGTGGAGATTGTGGCAATCGGGTATCTACATGGCAAGCTTATCCGACGGAGGTAGGGATAGATTGTGCACGCTATATCGTAAGCCGAACTTGACTTGGGTGTTACGGTTGCCGATAAAGATAAGGCAATCGGCCTATAGTCACGGTTTGGTAAGATTGAGGAAACCGACTTAGAATAAGATAGGGTTTCCGACTTGTAAACCCTTCCTCCCAAGACTATATAAGGGGGTAAGGGCGTCCCTTGAGGGATATCCAACACTAGATCGAGATACGACTTCATAAGCAAGAGCTTTAGATCACGAGATCAATAAAGACACTCGGCGGATCGAAACCACCGAAACAGGAGTAGGATATTACCTCACGAGAGGGCCTGAACCTGTCTAAATCTTCTTCTTCTTCTAACCCATTGTGCTTGGCGATCTCATTGCGACCCCGAGAAAAATATATTGCGAAACCAAGTTTCGACGGTTGGCGCGCCGAGGTAGGGCGCGCGCGAGACTTCTTCAATAATCTCGCCGACAAGCGTGATGGGATCCCCTCAAGACTCGCGACTTCGCCGCCAACTTCGCCGATGACTCCTCCTTCGACTCGGATTCGAACCGGTCGGAGGGAAAGACCTACTCGGCGCCATTCGGCTCCCCAATAGCGCCGAAATCTTCGACAACATCTTGAAGACCAAGATGCGATCCACCTTCTTCAACGACGGACTTCACTCGGCACCATTCGGATTACCGGATACCGCCGAGATCTGCGCCAATCTTCTCGCCTCCCGACGGAAGCAATCTACTCAAAAGAAGACCTCTCGGTGCCGTTTGGGTTACCAAATGCCGCCGAGATCTACAACAAACTCCTCTCCCGAGTTGGCGACAATCCACTCGGAGGAGCCTACTTCCCAAGCTCGACTCGGGTGGAGCGATCCAGATCCGGGTTACCCGGAGATCAAGGGAGGTCGGCTGTCATCCTCCCGTCACTCGGCTCCTGCTCATCTTCGAGCTCAATGGATACCTCGGCTCCGCCGGCCGACAATCTCTACGACATCCCTTCGACGAAGCCGACAACTCCGACTCGCCGCATGGACGTGAGCCAAAGTGCTTCGACGTCCTCATGGCCGAGCCGGATGAGTCCGACTCAGCCATGGCCGAAGGCTTGCCGAAGAGGAGCGAGCAGTGAGAGCTTGAGCGCAAGACACCAAGGAGGAGAAACAACGCAAGGACGAGGCGACAAAAGGAAGCGGGATCTACGTGCGGCGGACGATCGCCGGGAGGCCATCCTCCGGACACGGGTTCGCAACACCAACATCTTCCGACGCGCGCAGCGAACGCCGTCGCCGCGCTCACGCTCTTGGACACCGTCATGGAGACGGCTCCGGCCAACGTGACTCCTATACTCGACAAGATAAAGACCATCGTCGCAGCCACAGCTAACGGCCACCCCACCACCTCGGCACGAAGGCCGGCGAATCCGTGGCCGAAACGCCGGACAAAAGCCGGCTCCCACCTCTAAAGTCGGGAGACTACGGGAGGCCCGAGCCGGCTCGGTCGACAACCAGCCAAGAGGCCCACCTCGCGAGTCTACGCCGAGGCACCAAGAGCGACGGCCGACTCCCGCGACAAACGACATGGACGTCCACCCGTCCACCACCGAGTCCACCGCAAGGTTCCGGCTACCCAACCAGCCAACCGAAGACCCGCCGAGCGATCTGCGCGGAAGTCCTCGATCGCCGCTACCGGGGCGCGGCCAGAGCGCACTCGGGAAGATCGAAGGGGATCACCCGACAGCGGCGACGACGAGTACCTGGCCTTCACTCGGGAGCTCCGCCGAGTGCATTGGCCGAGTGGCTTTAAGCCCACGAGGATTGAAAGGTACGATGGCAAGACCGACCCGAATCTTGGTTAACTGTATATACTCTTGCCATCCGAGCTGCAGGTGGCGACAATAAAGCCATGGCCAACTACCGCCCGTGGCCCTCGCAAACTCACGCCGAAATTGGCTCACAAGCCTGCCAAGAGGCTCAATCGGCTCGTGGAGCGAGCGAGGACCACTTCATCGCCAACTTTCAAGGCACCTTCGAGAGGCCGGCACACACTTCGACCTCTACAACGTCATCCGGAGCCGGACGAGTCCCGAAGGATTATATTCGGCGTTTCTCCGAGAAGCGCAACAAGATCCCGAACATCACCGATGACATCATCATCGCCACCTTCCGAAGGGAGTCCGTGATGAGCGCTTATCGGCAAGTTCGGCGCAAACCACCGAAGACGGTGAAACAAATGTTTGAGACGGCGAACTCATACGCCAAATCCAACGACGCCATTAAGGCCGCCCGTCAAGACCGGCCCGACGAAGGGGAGGACAAGCAAGCGGGAGGAAGCCGAAATCCTAAGAAGGATGGCGGCAACAACGGCAACCAGGGCCAGAAAGATCGCAAGCGCCGATCCGAAGACCTAGTGGCCGCGACCTCCAATACTCAACGCCGTCCCAGAGTCGCCGCCTACGACGCCATCATGAACGCCCGGTGCACCCACCATCCGAATCACAAGCACGCGGCAAAGGACCGCTTTATCTACAAGCGGTTCGCAACAATATGCGGCGCGACTCAACAAGAAGCCGACGACGAGGCTGGCCCGTCCGCGCCAAGAAGAACAACGCATCTGAAAATGCCGAACCTTTTCAAGACCCGGTGGGGAACTCAACCACATCTTCGGGGGTCCGCTAGCCTATGAGTCCAAGAGGAAACAAAAGCTAACCGACCGGGAGGTCAATGCGGCTCAACCCGAAGTCCCTCAGTATCTACGATGGTCGGAAGTGGCCATCACCTTTGACCGCTCGGATCATCCTGACCGAGTGGTTCATCCGGGGCGCTATCCACTCGTCCTGGACCCCGTGGTCCGCAATATCAGGCTTAAGCGCGTCCGCATCGATGGGGGCAGCGCCCTCAACATCTGTTCGCCAAGACCATGGGCGAAATGCGAGATCCCGGGGCCAACGAAAGCAAGCTCACCCCTTTCACGGAGTTATCCCGGGCTGTCTTCAACACCACTCGGGCACATCTCCCTCCCAGTCACCTTCGGAGCCCGAGAGAACTTCCGAACGGAGAACGTCACCTTCGAGGTGGCCGATTTGAAACAGATATCATGCCATCATCGGAAGGCTGCGCTTGCCAAGTTCATGGCGATCCCTCACTACACTTACCTGCATGAAGATGCGGGCCCAACGGCATCATCACTCTTCGCAGCGACGTGAAGCAAGCCTTCACTGCGACAAGGAGAGCTGCGACATGGCCCAATCTCGCGAGAGATTACGTGGCCAACAAGAAGTCCGATTGGCTGCATCGACTTCGGCGAGAGGGCGAAGTCCCCGAAGAAGATAGCCAAATCAGGATCCGCGACGCCAAGACCAAGAAGATCTCCCTTGATTCGTCGATCCCTCCAAACGCATGTAATCGGCGCCGACCTAGATCCCAAATAGGAAAGCGCGCTCGTCACCTTCCTCCAAAATAATAAAGATGTTTTTGCTTGGAAACCATCGATATGCCTGAATTCCTAGGGAGGTGATCGAGCACTCTTTGAACGTCAAAGATGACGCCAAACCAATAAAACAACGATTACGCGAGTTCGCACAAGATCGAAAAGATGCGATCAAAGAAGAACTCGCAAAGCTCTTGGCTGCCGGCTTCATTAAAGAAGTCCTTCACCCCGACCGGTTAGCCAACCCGTCTTGGTCCGCAAGAAGACGGGGCAATGGCGCATGTGCGTTGACTACACCGACCTCAACAAAGCCTCGCCCCAAAGATCCGTTCGGGTTGCCTCGCATCGACCAAGTCGTCGACTCAACAGCCGGCGCGAACTCCCGAGTTTCTTGGACTGTTACTCGGGCTATCACCGGATCAGCTTGAAAGAATCCATTGCTTGAAAACATCGTTCATCACGCGTTTGGAGCTTACTGCTACATTACCATGCCTTTCGGCCTAAAGAACGCCGGAGCCACATACCAACGCATGATCCAAAGATGTTTCGGAGGCAGATCGGCAAGAACGTTGAAGCCTACGTCGACGACGTTGTCATCAAGACCAAGCGAAAAGAAGACTTAATCACCGACTTAGAAGAAACCTTTGCAAACATCCGGCCTTCGAATGAAGTTAAACCGAGAAGTGCACCTTCGGCGTCCCATCGTGCAAGCGCTTGGCTTTATGGTGTCACATCGCGGCATTGAGGCAAATCCAGAGAAGATCAACGCTATCTTAAACATGAAGCCCCGAGTAATCGAAAGACGTCCAAAAGCTCACCGGCTGCATGGCGGCACTAAGCCGTTTCATATCCCGACTCGGCGAACGAGGCATGCCCTTCTTACTGGCTGAAGAAGACGACGACTTCCAGTGGACCACGAAGCCGACAAGGCCTTTGAAGATTTCAAAGAATTCCTTACCACGCCACCGTCCTGGCTTCGCCTCAACCCCAGGAACCCCTGTTGCTGTACGTCTCAGCCACTCACCAAGTGGTCAGTACGGTCCTTGTGGTTGAACGCGAAGAAGAGGGTCGGGCCCAGAAGATTCAAAGGCCAATCTACTTTGTTAGCGAAGTATTGGCGGGAGCCAAAATCCGCTACCCTCGGGTACAAAAATTGCTTTATGGTGTTCTAATAACCGTGAGGAAATTGGCACACTACTTTCGGGGTCACTCGGTCACTGTCGTCACCTCTTTCCCACTCGGCGACGTCATCCACAACCGCGAGGCAACCGGGCGAATCGCCAAGTGGGCCCTAGAACCGATGCCGCGGACTTAACTTTTAAGCCCGGGACGTCCATTAAGTCACAAGCCTTAGCGGACTTCTTGGCCGAGTGGGTGAACAGCAAGAACACGTGCCTCGAGAAGACCTCCAACACTTGGACCATGCACTTCGACGGATCCAAGAGGATCACCGGCTTGGGAGCGAGGAGTCGTGCGATCTCCCGACGGGGAAAGGCTAAGATATGTCCTTCACCTCCACTTCTCCGCCTCACACAACGTCGCCGAGTACGAAGCTCTTCTTCACGGACTGCGCCTCGCAATCTCACTCGGGATACATCGGCTTATCGTGAAAGGCGACTCCCGGGTCGTCAATCAAGTGATGAAGGACTGGTCCCTTAAATGACACTATGGAGGCCTACCGACAAGAGGTCCGCAAGCTTGAGGACAAGTTTGATGGGCTAGAGCTCTCACATGTCACGAGACATAACAACGAAGCTGCCGATGAGCTAGCACGGTTTGGATCTAAGCGCGAAGCTGCCCCAACGACGTCTTTGTCGAACATCTCTACGAACCAACCGTCATGGCAAAGACGGCTCCTAACGAACAAACCACCAACGAAGTCGCCATGACCGACACCGGCGGAGGACGCCGCTCATCAAATTCTTAACCCGAAGAGCTGCCGATGACCGGGATGAAGCGAACGCGTCCGGCGTCGTTGCCAAGCATACGTCATGATCGACTCCGATCTATACAAGAGAAGCCCCTCCGGAATTCTAATGAGGTGCATCACATCCGAAGAAGGGAAACAATTACTCCAAGATATCCACTCGGGCATATGCGGAAGCCACGCGGCGGCACGCACTCTAGTCGGCAAAGCTTATAGGCAAGGATTCTTACGGCTTACCGCGGTCTCCGACGCGGATAAAGTCGTAAGAACCCGCGAAGGCTGCCGTTTTCGCCCGACAAAGCCATGTCCCAGCTCGGGAGCTTCAAACGATCCCGCTTTCGGCCGTTCGCGGTATGGGGGTGGACATGGTTGGCCCTTTCAAGAAAGCTCCGGGAGGTTTCACACACCTCTTCGTCGCAATCGACAAGTTCTCCAAGTGGATTGAAGCCAAACCGGTCGCCACAATCACCGCCGACAAAGCACGAGACTTTTCCTCAACATTGTGCACCGCTTGGCGTCCCAAACGAGAATCATCACCGATAATGGGACTCAATTCACGGGAGGCATCTTCAAGGAATTCGAAGACTTCGGAATCAAAATCGCTATGCATCGGTAGCACACCCTAAAAGCAACGGACAAGTCGAGCGAGCCAACGGCATGGTCCTTCAAGGCATCAAGGCTCGCGTTTTCGGCCGGCTAAGCCCTTACGCGGCAAGTGGGTCCAAGAACTTCCCTCGGTTCTATGGTCGCTACGAACCACACCCGGTCGGGCCACCGGCCAAACTCCTTTCTTTTTGGTTTATGGCGCGAAGCCATGTTGCCAAACGAGATGGAGTATGAGTCCCTCCGGTCCGCAGCTTCAACGATGAACGCTACGACCCGACCGAGTGGATGACCTCACCCGATTGGAAGAGGCCCGCGAGGCAGCCCTCATCCGATCGGCCAAATACCTTCAAGGGCTCGGAAGATACCACGGTCGCAACGTGCGAGCACGAGCTTTCATTGTTGGCGACCTGGTCCTACGCAAGATCCAGACCACCAAAGACCGACACAAGTTATCTCCCTTATGGGAAGGACCGTATATAATCGCCGAAGTAACTCGGCCCGGTGCTTACGGCTAAAGCGCGAAGACGGTCTATGGTGGAGAACTCTGGAACATCGAACATCTTCGACGATTTTATGCCTAATTTGGCTAAGGCCTCATGTTTTCCTTGACCGCCAACCTCAAGCAAGATGACTTCTTGAGCTAGCAGTCGGGGGCTGTACACATGTCAATAAAGCTTAAGTTTTCCTCATCAACCTTTGTGCATAATTTGGTTTATCATTGTTTAACGTCCTTCGACTCGAGCTCAATGTCTAAGGACTGAGAGTTTTTCGACGACCTAATCGAGCCTAGGCTTGATGACAGCCAGACGAAAACTACTTAAGAAATTTCATGCAAAAGCTCGAATCAAGGCATTGACATAAATAAACTAAAAAGAGTCACAAAGTTCCACGTCACGGTGTTACGGTTACATGACATTTACATAGCAAAGTCGAATACAAATCGAGCTTGAAGTTGTTTACTACATCCGAGATATCTTCTTCGCCGCCTTCGCGCCTCACTTAGCATGTCCAAGGCACTGCTCGTCCGTTGTTCCGTCGGCAAAGCCTTCCCCGACCGAGTGGATATCCACTCGGGGGTAGAGGGACTTGGTCTGTGCAAGAGCCAGACCAGCCCCCATGCTGGCCGCTTCGGTGATATTCTTCGGTATCGTTCGGGAGCCAGAAGCTTGTCGAAGATCTCGATTGGCTCCGGCGAGCGGCCCCAACTCCTTGATCGAACAAGGACAGCAAGATCGGCGTGGCGGCGTTGGCGACCTCTTCCCGTATCTCGTCGCTGGATTTGATCCGCCCAAGCAAGACGTCGTATTGGGCTCGGGTCTTCATCTTATAAGTGCCAAAAGTCCCAGATCAGTCAAAGCACTCGGATATAAAGCAGCACACGGAATTTGACTTCAAAGAAGATTACCTTCAAATTCGGCCTCCATCTCGGCCTTGTCAAGGCTGACCGCTTCCAGCTGGACTTGAAGCGAGTGGACCTCCGAAGAATTTTCTACGACGAAAGAAGATTATCAATAGCCAAGATCAACATGAGAATCATGATAAAACGGGAGAGGCGGGCTTACTCCCAATTGATCCGCGGAGGTCGAGGTTCGCTTCCCGAAGCTCCGCAATCTCCCTCCTTAAAGCCGCCTCTCTTGATGCGGCCTCCTCCCGAGTGGCCTTCAGTGTCGCCGAACGTCCTCCAAGGAGTTTAAGTGGGGGACCGGTTTCTCCAAGCACTTCAAATTTTGCCATTGAGCGGCAGTATTCTTTCTGCACACGAAAGCAGTGGAGTGATCGACCGAAAGATAACGATGATATAATCAAAGAGAAAGACAAAGGCTTACGTTGAGCGGTCGGGTCGCCTCATTCGGGCTCTCGACAAGGGCATCCCTTTCATCTTTTTCAGCTTGCTGGTCTAGGATGATGCCCGCCTCTCGCCTTCCGAATCCCGCCACTCGATCCTGATCGGGGGAACCCAGTCTCGAAGGCGCAACACAGGGATCTCTTCTACCGTGGCGACAAGCAAGAAAGACAAATGAAGACATGAAAGATTCAAAATTGAAAGAACGAAGGAATGCTTCAAGCAAGTCTTACCGGTTTCGATGGCTCCTGCCTAGGTGGAGCGGTCGGGCTTTTCTTCTTCTTCGGGCTCTGCGCCGTGTGACCCCCAGTCGGGGGTGCTTGAGCCGCAGCCTCGGGTTTCCCGGGCTGATGGCGCTTTCCAGCCGGATGTCCCGGCGCGATCGGGGGCTCCTTCCTAGGGCGTCCTCCTTCGGAGGCGAAGGATGTTTCTCGAGACGCTCGCACTCGGTTGCGGGCTCGGGGAGTTTGGCTCTCTGGCCTTGGCACTTCGGAGCAGCGGCGGAGTCGGTTCTTCACCCCCGGCGGGATCTATGTCTGGGGCCTCTGCGAGCGAATGCGGCAAGGATAAAGAAAAGTTTTCCGCAAAAGAGTTCATACTTTGGTTTCGGAGCGTACTGGATGACCAGGCGGATCTTCGATGCCGTCCGCGAGGATCGCCTTAGAGCGGGGTCTCGGCCGGAGGAGCGGGACGTCGTCATCCGAATCCTCTATGATCAGCCTCCTCTTGCTTGCACGCTTGTTCGAGTCTTCACGCGCCGCCCGCTTCCCGACTGGGTCGCTCTGGATCTTGATCCCGCCAGCCGGCTTCTTGGCGGGGCGATGCGGTGCGTCGTCATGAGCCACCTTGTATGGCATGGAGGTGATAGAGGCGTTTTCTGCGAAGAAAGAAAGTGCAACATTAAGAGACAAGATGTCAAGATTGAAAGATATTAAGAAGCCACCGGTCGGCTTCGGGAGGAGGAGGCCGGTGGATGCTGAATGGAAGGACTCGCGAAATGAGGGCCCGCTCAGGCGATATCCCGGATGAGAAGAGTTTGTACATCCGAATCTTCGGGATCTCGTATGTGAGTGGATCTGGTCTTCCCGATTGGGATCCGTCCCGCCTTCATACTCGAAGGCCGGCTTCGACCGCTCCTTGATCGGCGCCGGTCGGCACTGATGAAGTGCCGAGTGATTTGTTCTCCGTGAAGACCCTCGCTTCATCGCCAAGATCTTTGCGAGCGGATCGTTGGCCTCATCCCAATCTTGGGCTACGGCACGGTGCTCCAAGACGGCTTGGGGACAGGGGAAGACCGACGAAGGAAGGCGGTCGGGTTCGAGATTGTTGATGTAGAACCAGCCCGTGTGCCGCCCTTGTTGGAAGACTTCAAAGGGAGAGAAAAGTAGTCTTTGCGGAGAGATCCGTGAAGCCGGAAACCTGCCCCACCAACGACGCAAGGTTGATCCTTGTTCGGATGGGGTTTCGAGATAGAACATACGACGGAAGAGATGGAAGTGAGGAAGAATGCCAAGGAAGGCTTCACACACATGAATGAAGAGTGCTATGTGAAGCATTGAGTTGGGGTTCGATGGTAGAGGTGAAGTCCATAGTAGTCCGAAGCCCCGAAAGAACTCGGAGGTGGGAAGGCTGAACCCGCAATAGAAAAAGGAAGTGAAGACAACGAGCTCACCGGTGTTTGGGGTCGGGAAGTCCTCCCCGCCGCCGGGCACCATCCCACAAGTTCCTTTGGCGGAAGCACGCCGTGCTTCACCATCTCCTTGAGGGTGGATTCCCTCACATCCGAGGCGGCCCATTGGTCGAACGGAATCCTTTTCGTCCGCCATGAGAATGGGTTGATGGGAAGTGGATCGGCGAAAAAGTTGGATCTTTGGCGATGGAACGTGGAAGATTTGGCTGTGGAGGCTTGTTGTTGCGAGAGCGAGCTCTTAGATGGATGGATTTGGGAGCGCGCGAGTCTAGGGTTCTCCGCGGTGAGCGTTGAACAGTGCCGCGAGAAGGGGAATCGTTTGGAAGATGAAGAGCGGGGACGACCTCGCATCTTTATAGAAAGATTTGAGGTTGCGCTAGGTTTTCGGTGAGTGGGCCGAGCCCAAAGAAAATTTGAGGGTGTGCCGCGTGTCCTAGGTTTGAGCTTAAGCGATTTGCCGCATGCGCGGTCCGAGTGCCCTATACCTTTAAAGATCCTTCCATACGCGGTTTGCCCGACTTCATGAGAAGCTAGGCACGATACAACTTGGAAGGTGACCAATACGTAGTCCTTGGTGAGGGACTTTTGGTTTTTGGCATTTGGTCGTATCTTAGCACCTTGGTGAAGATCTTTATAGATTGAGACCAGTATTATGCAAAAGCTTTAATAACTTGGTCATATTTTTCATATGATTGAAAGAACTTGTTCTCCCATGAGGGATGAATGAAATATTTATTCCGGGATTATTCGGGCAAATCCACTCGGATGAGCAAGAGCTTATCGAGTGCTTTTTACCTATAAAGGTTGATTGAATTATTTGTTCTGAGATAACTCGGGCAAATTCACTCGGATGAGTATGAACTTGCCGAGTAATGAGATTTCAATGATTGCTTTAGCATGAGCTAGGCATCTACATGAGAATGATTTTTTATATAGTTTTTGACTATATGCTTAGCCTATTTTTGACTAACCACATAGTCGGGGGCTACACCTAATTAGGTGCATCAGGAGATGCACCTAGATATTTATTTTTAAGAAATTTTTTCAGCCCTTCACAGTCTTTGGAGCCACTCGGGAAGATTCAGGGCAGAGATGAAGGAATCACCCGGCGCCAAAAGCACTCGGTCAAAGAGATTTTTGGTTGAGTCTTGCTTTGGTCGGGTGAGTTGTCTCGTCGGCGAAAAGGACTCGGGGCTCTTGTGGAGATTGTGGCAATCGGGTATCTACATGGCAAGCTTATCCGACTGGAGGTAGGGATAGATTGTGCTGCTATATCTGTAAGCCGAACTTGACTTGGGTGTTACGGTTGCCGATAAAGATAAGGCAATCGGCCTATAGTCACGGTTTGGTAAGATTGAGGAAACCGACTTAGAATAAGATAGAGTTTCCGACTTGTAAACCCTTCCTCCCAAGACTATATAAGGGGGTAAGGGCGTCCCTTGAGGATATCCAACACTAGATCTGAGATACGACTTCATAAGCAAGAGCTTTAGATCACGAGATCAATAAAGACACTCGGCGGATCGAAACCACCGAAACAGGAGTAGGGTATTACCTCACGAGAGGGCCTGAACTGTCTAAATCTTCTTCTTCTTCTAACCCATTGTGCTTGGCGATCTCGACTGCGACCCCAGAAAAATATATTGTCGAAACCAAGTTTCGACAACATGATACATATCATGTGAAAACGTTCACAAATAATATTTCCATTTGGAGAATTATGGCCGCCAATCTTCCGATAAGAGGAGGATAACTTCAGTTTGGGGGAGTAGACGATGTTGGTGATCCGACTACAACTATCGTAGGGTTGTCACACCTTAGCAACCGGTACACCAACTCCACTTTGTTGTTGGTCTTGCCATACCAAAATAACCTTGAACCTACAAGCAATCGATGAACAAGAAAGAACAAGTTAACAAGAAAATAGCTCACGACACTTGTCCAATGATGAAACTAACATACATTAAAGTGGGGTTCTGAATACAAGTATACGGGTGGTCTAGCCGACACACGCGAGTACAAGGAAGTAGCTGAAGCAAAACTTGCATCCAAACAAAACCCAAGTGTTCTTGGTGACTGCTAGGGGTTTATATAAATGGAAAAGTGACCAGGAGGGATGGTGGGAGAAAACCATTGCCTTTGTGGACCCCTAATGGGCTCTACTAAATACAAGGCTTGGTATACTCAAAAACCAATCTAAGTGAAAATAAAACTCACCCTCGAAATTCGATGCCGCGTGGTTTGACCGGAGTTGCTGCGCCGGTCTGACCGTCTGTATACCTTCGGTCTAATTGGTGGTGTAGCTTCGGTCTGACCGCCTGTCATAGCCGATTTACCAAATGTAGCCGATGCGTCGAGCGTAGCCGATGAGCGCCGGTCTGACCGCAGTGATCCGCGCGGTCCAACCGGTGGAAGGCCGCCGGTCTAACCGCAGGTATTCCTCCAGTTTGACCGCCGCACCCGAGAAAACACAAATCGAAGAACTCTCAAAGTAGATTGAAACTTTATTACTTCTCTCTGTGTTTACAAAGTGCAACAACAGCACTCCTCACAAAAATTCGACTAAAACTCGAAACCCTAAACTTTTCTCAACTTAACTCTCTATAAAACTTGATACAAAGAAGCCTCACATTCCCCCTCTATTTATACACAAGATACGCAGCCTAAAGACACGAATCCTACTCATACAAGAAGTCCTAATCTACTAGGAAATCTTCTCGTACAAGAAATTGAACTCCTTCCAAATTTATAACTCCGCATCCCATACGCACACAATATCTCCGTCGTATGCCATATAGAAACTTCACCAATATCTACCCTTTAGTATCCCGTATGATCTCCCTCTTGGACGTCACCTTATCTCCAAGTTGACTCCAGTTCTATCACCGGCAACACTTTCCCGAGGCGTAAAGATTACCTACACATAATTAAACAAAGAAACCATATTCGAGCACAAGCTATCTCCAACTTGACTCATTGTGAGCATAAACAACCATACATGTGCGTAGAAACACGAAATTCTATGTATATTCAAGGAACAACCGAAACCAAAACCGACAAATGCACTGTGTCATTGTCGGCCGGTCTAACGGTGGTGCCCGCCCTGTCGGACACAGTGACCACCAGTGACCTCCCGGTCGAGACCAGGCGGCACAAGCCCGGGTGGACCAGGACCATGCAAGCAGAGTATTGTTGCACGTCGGAAAAATCAATAACCTCCAAACCATTTTCGCAATAACCTCCAAATATCAAAACCAATAATCACAGATGCCAATTGTTCATCACCATAGAAGAATCAAACACACTTTGATTTTACGATCTCCCCCTTAATGAACGCATTGGCAAACCAAGTAAAAAGTTATGTTTTGGTGTTAGGAAAATTAGAAACAAAAACGGTAAAAAGCATCAGAGTGCTCAAAAATCAAAGAAAATTTCTCCCCTTCTAAAAAGAAGAAAATCCCTTGACATTGAAAAACTTGCACTTTCTAACTTTGTTTCTTTGTTTCTTGTTCTTTGTTCTTCCCCTTTTGACAATGATTTCATCAAACATAAGAATTGTGTACATTAATATTCAAGAGCTTAGCATCATACATAGAGCAAGTCATGTCATGTGTTGCAACAATAAGAAGATAAATCCATCAATTATATAGCAAATATGCATTAGAGTATAATCATGAATCAAAGATTTGACAATTAAGATCAATAATGCAATCAAAATTCATGTATTCAGATGATTTATAATGCAACATCTTTACAAGCACAGAGGTTGAAAAATAAACTCAAATATATACCTATTGCAACCATTACTCTTTCTCAAATTGTCTTTTTGCACACAATAATCAGGAGAATATTTTTTCATATTTATTTGAGCCAAGTTTTGCTCATATTCTTTTTTCTCTCAATTATTCCAGGTACGTCCTTGTCGCCAAGACTGTTTTCAAGGATTCGGCACCGATTATTTTTGCTCATGTCGAATACGTCCTTGACGTCAAGACTGTTTCCAAGGATACGGTATTCTTTTTTTCTCATAGATAATTTTTATTCTCTTACACAATGAGCAATTTTAAAGCAATTTGAGGAATAATAATTCAACACAATATATATAAGCATTTATAATCCAAAACATGCACTAGTATCAACATTGCATATTTCATTATTTCAAGTATGATATTAAAGTGTCATGCATCATTTCACTTAAAAGTAAAATCTAAGCCTCATAAAAATACTAGAATATAAACAAGCTATGCTAGTGACAAATAAACCTTCATAGAATTGCTAGCATGCACATGAAAATACTATATGTATCAACAAAGCTCTCTTTTTCAATTTACTTTATTCAAAAATTGCTTGATAAAACCAAGAGCTCAAAACTCCCCATCAAAATATGCCAAAAGGATGAATGATTCCCAACTCTCCTCGAAGAAAAGCAAAGCGAGATGAATCCAATGGTTTAGTGAAAATATCAGCAAGTTGCAACTTAGTATCCAAAAATTTCAATT
This sequence comes from Oryza australiensis, assembly GCA_019925245.2. Lineage (NCBI taxonomy): Eukaryota > Viridiplantae > Streptophyta > Magnoliopsida > Poales > Poaceae > Oryza > Oryza australiensis. The sequence continues at coordinate 67,687 of JAIFGZ020000695.1, read as the reverse complement.
CAACATCTCCCTTTTCAACATGATCCCTCAAAAAGTGAAAGCGAATATCAATGTGCTTTGTGCGTGAGTGTTGTACAGGATTTTTAGTAATATTAATGACACTTGTATTGTCACAATAAAGAGGAACTTTTTTAAAAGCAAGGTCATAGTCTTTCAAAGTAGAAATAAGCCAAAGAATCTGAGAACAACAACTAGCAGCAGCAACATATTCTGATTCAGCGGCTGATTGAGCTACACTAGGTTGTTTCCTAGAAGACCATGCAATCAATGAAGTACCAAGAAAATGACATGTTTCACTAGTACTTTTCCTATCAATTCTACTACCCGCAAAATCAGCATCAGAATAACCACTTAAGTATATAGAAGATGAAGTAGAATACAAAATTTCAAACTCAAATGTATGATTCAATTACCTCATTATTCGCTTGACCACTTGACGATGTGAAGCACGAGGAGAAGCTTGAAAGCGTGCACACAAACACACAACAAATTGTATGTCTGGCCTGGAAATAGTTAGATACAACAAAGATCCAATCATACTTCTATATTCTTTTTGATCCACAGCTTGACCATCTTCATCAGGATCCAACACAGTAGTAGAACCAATGGGTGTAGAGATTGGCTTGCAACTCTCCATCTTGAAGCGTCTCAAAAGATCTTTGGTATACTTCATTTGATGCACAAATGTACCTTGAGATGTTTGCTTAATTTGCAATCCCAAAAAGTACGACAACTCACCCATCATGCTCATCTTAAATTCCTTGCGCATAGTCTCCGCAAATTCTACAACCAAAGTGTGAGTTGAACAACCAAAGATGATAACATCCACTTAAATATGAACAAAAAGTTGATTTTCACCATGCTTAAAAACAAAATACGTTTTGTCAATTTTTCCCATTTGAAAACCTTTTTCAAACAGAAAATTCTTAAGTCTATCATACCATGCTCTAGGTGCTTGTTTCAGACCATACAAAGCTTTAGACAATTTAAAAACATGGTTGGGAAAATCAGGATTTTCAAAACCCGGTGGTTGTTTAACATAAACTTCCTCCTGTATGTAGCCATTTACAAAAGCACTTTTAACATCCATTTGAAACAATTTAAAACCTTTTGAAGTAGCAAAAGCTAACAAAAGTCTAATTGCTTCAATCCTAGCAACAGGAGCAAAAGTTTCATCAAAATCCAAACCCTCCACCTGAGTAAAACCCTGAGCAACAAGTATAGCTTTATTTCTAACAATTAAACCATCCTCATTTTGTTTGTTTTTGAAAACCCACTTGGTTCCAATAACAAGTCCAAACTTTGTTTCTTTCAAAATTTTCAAGTTCTTCATGCATGGCGTTAATCCACGATTCATCAGTTAATGAATGAGTAACATCTTTGGGTTCAAAAGAAGCAACAAAAGCAAAATTTACAAAATCATGCGCAGTTACCTTAGATCTTGTAGTACGCTCATGTAAATTACCTATTATTTGTTCTGGCGGATGTTGTCGTTGAATGTGCAATAGAGCAGTGATTTCAGAAGTTAATTCACGTTCTGTACCTTCACTGGACGTAGTCCCCGACGAATTCCCTTGATTGGAATCAACAGAACCCGAGGTGGACGGCCCCTCCCGGTCTGACCGTGCCTCCTGCCGGTCTAACCGGGCCTCCTGCTCTAGTCTGCGGCGGCACTCGGGCGGTCTGACCGGCCAGGTCGACCTCATCATCGTCATCATCACTTTCATCTTCGAAAATATGACCATCCTTCCCGTGAACCTGTGGCAAAGTACCTGCATGTTCTGGTCTAGTACCTGGACTAGCCTCATCAAAAGTGACTTCACAAGTCCCAACAATTTTGTTAGTTTCTAAAATAAATACACGATAGCCACGAGAATGTGCAGGGTATCCAAGAAATAATCCATCGAGAACGTGATCCAAATTTGTCCAAATTTCCAGACTTCAAGACAAAGCACTTGCAACCAAAAACACGCAAAATGTGAAACTTTGGGTTGATGACCAAATCGAAGCTCATAAGGTGTTTTTCCAAGTTTAGATCTCAAGAAAATACGATTGGAAACATAGCATGCAGTGTTAATAGCTTCTGCCCAAAATTTCCTAGGAGTGTCATACTCATCAAGCATTGTTCAAGCCATCCCTACCAAAGAGCGATTTTTCTTTCAACAACACCATTTTGTTGTGGAACACGAGGAGAAGAAAATTGATGTTCAATACCTTTTTCGTTGCAAAAATGTTCAAAAGAAGCATTTTAAATTCACCTCCATTATCACTCCTAATAATCTTCAAAGAACCAGAAATTTCACAATTCAATCTAAGAACCAAACTCCGAAACTGTCCAAAGGCCTCATCCTTAGTTGCCATGAAGAAAACCCAAGAATATCGAGAAAAGTCGTCAACAACAACCAACACGTACCATTTTCCTCCAACGGATTGCACTCTAGCTGGACCAACAGTGTCGATGTGTAAAAGATGTCCCGGTGAATCCGTCATCACATAAAGAATAGGAGTATGTAAAGAAGCAACCATTTTACCATGACGACATGGTGCACAAACCAAATCAAGATCTTTCTTAAGTTTAGGCAACCCACGAACAGGATCCAAACCACTAAGTCTAGTCAAATGATCGAAACCAACATGTCCAAGTCTGCGATGCCAAAACATTAAATCTTTGTTGAATTTCACAACCAAACATGTTACAACGGAGAAACAGGGGTTTCCAAAATCAGCTTTAAACACTCTCCCGTAACGAGAAATATTCAGCACATAGTCACCACAAGAATCAAATATTTTACTTCCAGTTTTCTTAAAATGAACTTCAAAATTTTCATCAATAATTTGTGAAAGTGAAAGTAAATTATACTTTAAGTCCTCGACTAAAGCTACCTCTTTCAATTCAAATTTATCACTTACCTTTACAGATCCAAGAGCGAGAATGGCGCTTGTTGAAGCATCTCCAAAGATAATCGATTCAGTCTTGGATGCCATCCCGAGGGAGGAGAACCAATTTTTATCACCGGTCATGTGCCACGAACAACCGGAATCCACGATCCACACGTTCTCCTTCCTCGCCACCAAAGCCTACGTACAAGAAGATGTTGAAGCCTCAGTACTGGGTTTAGTCAAAAGAAACGTAGGAATCCAGTACTGATACACACGACCAATAGATCCAATGGGCATATATCCATGTGCAAAAACAGTTTTAGAATTTTTAGAAAAATTCCTTCGGGCAGTCGACCGATGCGGTGCAACCGGTCGACCATAGGCCGATCGACCGTGGGGAGTGCTGCCGGTCGACCACGCGCCACCGTCGGTGCGGCCAGGCGGTACCTCGTCGACCAGGTGCCATCGGCGTCGACCAGGTTGACCCATTGCGATGGTCGAGGTCTTCCCGAGAAAACTAGATTTTTGCCACTTTGATTTTGCAAAATTAATTTATCTTTTCTTTTTTCTGTTTTCGCGTTAATCTGAAACAAAAACCAACAAGATGACCATCTTTACCACAAAAGGAGCAAGAAAACTTTTCCCTAGTAGTTGATGGTTTTGAAATATTAGTTTTAGTTTCTTTTAGATAAACAGAAAGAGAGGGCACGTTTCTGGAAGATTTAAAAATTGTTATTACATCATTAGGTTTTATCAAAATTTCACCATTTTCGTCATTCTCAAAACATTTGGAGGATTTTTGGTGAGAAATAGTCATGAGCATCAAAACCTATACCCCTATTGTCGCTAGTCACTTTAGATTGATCAAAAATCATGTTAAGTTGTTTCTTACCATCAGAAAATTTTTGCAAAGCACTTTTCAAATAAGAAACCTCCTTTTCAAGATTAGCGCAATTTTCACAACCTATCATGATATTTTTGTTTTTACGACATTTGGAGCAAGAAACTACCTCATCTTGTTTAACAGTGTCTTCCATGTGCTTAACATGAGCTAAGGCATCTTTTAGTTTCATTTCATTAGCATCACAAGTTAAACAAGGTTTGGTATTCAAATCATGTGAATCATTGATATCTCTAATTTTTGAAATTTCAAGCATTAATTAAAGCAAGAGTAGTGAGACTAGATGAAGAAGCAACGTCTGAAGAAGTTGAAGAAGAAGAAACCAAAGCACTTGACTTAGAATACGTTTTCCGAGAAAGAATATTCATCTCATGAGTCTTGAGTTTTGTATAAAGCGAATCCAAAGTCAAAGTAGTCATATTAACGAGACTCTTGAATTGAAGTAACTTTCATCTCCCAAATAGACATGTCAAGACCATTCAAAAGTGGCGAGAAATCTCGGGCGAGGATAATTTGTATCATAAGCACAATCAACGATCTAAGATTGCTCAAAATCCTGTCAAACCTACCAAGATAATCATCCAAAGCTTCTGCAGGTTTCATCTCAAATTTTATGTATTCTTTTTTGAAAAGATCTTGACGAAGTTCTTTTATGTTATTAGCTCCTATTAACACCTAAATTTGGTAATTGAATCCCTAAGTCCTAGCAAGGATGAAGTAGAATCGGATCGGCTGGCCTGGTGAAGAAACAGAGGCCGAATCGGTTGAGAAGCGATCGGCTGCGAGGCCAGTCAGCTAAGGTTGAATCGGACAAAAGCGTCCGATAGCCGATTCCAGGTTCAGAAGAGATGAAGCCATTTCTGGTGCAGCGGTTTGAAGATAAATAGAAGATTCGGTTATTAGATTGCGTGTTAAACGATATTGCCATCTATGGATAGAGTCCTGTAACGGCAATTGTATCTGTAGTTTAGGAGTTTGTTTAATTTGGTCATTGTAACGCGTCGTGGGTCCTCCTCGGGATAACGTCGTGTTTTAAATAGTAGTTTACATAGAGTCTAGGATTTGTACAGATAATTTTATCTTGGGTATAAATAGGACCCGGGACCTCCTGTAAAAAAGAGATTCAACACAATCAATCAAACCTTCAGCGCATCGCCAACCTTTTTCTTCAGACGAGCAATTTGTTTGGCTACGGGCTGCATCGTTTCGATTCCCAAATCTAGGTAAATGTTTGTCATTAGTGGTATGATCTGTTGTTTCTAGTGCTTCCATCGTAATGACACATTAGATTCAGGAGTTCATACCGTGCTATTTATCATATAGCACATATAAATCAGATCAATGTTTAGATCTATCCTGCCATTGGCCGGTTCCATCGAGAACTCGCAGCCAATAAGGATAGATCTAAAGGTTGACTGGTTTATATGTGGTATCCACCGACTCGAGAAATATAAATCGGCTACAACAGATAGGGTTGTTCTTTTTATACTTAATGCTGCATCAGGTTTGAACTATTAAGTCATTTCTAGAATTGCCAATGATCTATTCGGTAGATTTATATTGTTTCGAGACAGTGCCGGGGTTTTAGCCGGCCTTATCTGCCCTGATATGTTTCTTTTAATATCTTTATTATTAGATTTATGTTAGGACTGCCTCTTATGTTAAGATCCCATTCTTGTCGGACGTTATCAGCCGAAATCGGCCCGCCATCAACAGCCGACGGCCGATTTCCCAGGCTATGCACATCTACTTCAAGAATGATATCTTTTCATAAGATTCGTCGGAGTAATAGCCGATTCATTGTTAGCTTTCCAGTATCGGCTAGGTTATCGATTTATATATTTATTATCCTTTACTGTATTTAGGTTAAACGACCGATGCTGTCTCGGTATAACCGATCCATTCCAGTCGCTTGGCTTAAATATATTTTAGGATGGCATATATATGCTCATGGATTCCCTCAGCCGATCCAGTGGGGATCTAACCTAACACTTAATGCATATTTCCTTGTTTTTCTTGTTGGTTAACAGATCGAACCAACTAGCACACCCTGTACAGCACAAGCAGCCGAGAAGGACCTGCACTGGAGTCAAGCAGATCTCCTAGGCCAGCGCGTGAGATAAATTTCTCGTCAACACGCTTCTTGGCACGCCCGGTGGGACTTTCTCTGTTGGCTCGACACGGACGCATAGACTCAGCCGGCAAGATGGTCGACTCCAAGAGCCCCAATGTTTCCTAGGACAACATCGTGCCTGTGAAGATGGAGCAGTTATCGGCTGAGCAACAAGCCGATTACAAGAAGATGGTGGAAGAGCTCCAGGCCGACTACTTGCAATCTTTCACCCAAATAAGATCCGAGGCCATGCATCAGAAGTATAAATTCAGCATGGACGATCTCAAGGCATCCTCCTCTGGTGAGACAAAAGGCAAACAGAAGGTGGAGCCGATCCAGGAACAGGACGATTCGGCTCTATATTCCCTACAAGATCGGATCGACTCGGCCGTCCATCACGCGCTAGTCAACCAAAGTAGCATCCTGGTCAATACTCTCAACAATATGATCGCTGCCGTGGTCAACACCAAGATAGCCAACCAGCTGCAACGGAGGTCGACGTACTTCACAGACAGCCAATTTCTGGTTACAGGACGTTGGTCACGCAGAATCGCCGATCCCACCACTAGCACAACCAGGTGGCTGCCAGAGGAGGGATCCCCTCACCCGGCCAAATCCAACCGAGCCGCCTACAAACCAGTGATTACCATGCTGAACCGACAGCAAGCGCTGCCCTGGATCAAATTGCTAACATGTTCAACGACAATCGGCAGTCAGAGTCGGTTCCCCAGATTGACCTGGACAGACGGTACAACGCCGGTGGCCGACAGCTGTTCCCAGGACCACCAACGCCACCACCGGCGCATCGACCACCTCCCGCTGATCATCACTACCAGTACAGAGGAGGCCGTTAAGATCATCACTAAAGGCCTCAGACGCCACCACCGTTGTATCGGCAAGCACCCGCACCGCAACCATACGAGCCGATACAGCAGGACAACCGGACCTGGGCCAATCTGATGCAGATGTCATGCGCGATCAATTCGGCCTCGAGCCAAAAGACTCAGGAAACATGTATCGGTATCCCTATCCAGAGCACTTCGAGCGGATTCCGTTGCCCAACCTATACAAGATCCCAGATTTTTCGAAGTTCTCAGGGCAAGAGAACGTTTCAACTTACGAGCATGTTACCGATTCTTGGCACAGTGCTACGAAGCATCGGCTACAGACGCCTTGAGAGTCCGATTGTTCCCTCTTTCTCTTTCAGGATCGGCTTTTACCTAGTTCTCCTCATTGCCCTACAACTCAATTGAGAGCTGGGCCGATCTTGAAAAACAATTCCACAGCTACTTCTACTCCTGCAACCATGAGATGAAGTTGTCGGACCTCACCAGCATCAGGCAAAAACACAACGAATCGGTTCAAGAATACATCCAACGCTTCAGGGAGATGAGGAACCGATGCTACAGCCCGGTGCAATCGGATGCCCAACCGGCCGATTCGGCCTTTCATGGTTTGATCGCGCCGATCCGAAAGCGATTCTCTGCGCAGGACTTCGAAAGCCTAGCCCACGAGCACCGATTCCAAGACATCGGAAGGCCGTCAAAACATAACTCGGTATCACGCCAAATGCACTACGAGTCCGATGACGATGACGCAGAAGTGGCAGCAGTCGAATGGGCCAAGAACAAAAAGTCCATCGTCTGCCAATGGCTGCTGAAGACAGCCAAAGATGAACGACACGACTTTGACATCACCAAGGCCGACAGGATTTTTGACTTGTTGCTCAAGGAGAAGCGATTCACGCTGAAAATCACGTGATCCCGTCGGCGAGGAAATAAAGAAGAAGAAATATTGCAAGTGGCACAACTCCACATCCCATGCAACCAACGACTGCAAAGTCTTCAGGCAGCAAATCCAGTCGGCAATTGAGGCCGGGAAGCTGAAGTTTGCCGATTCAGATCGACTGATGAAGGTAGACGGCAACCCTTTCCCGGTCAACATAGTCCAAGCCGGCCCCAGGCAAGCTGATCGACAGAACATAATGGCGCACGGCTTAGTCAATACATCGATCGGGGCCAAGGCAGAAGATGAGCCGATTGGATATCACGCCGCGCCAATTAATATGGTGCGCCCAGTTATCAGATCGGCTAACCAACGACCGACCTATGAAGATAGCCGACACCGTCCTCAGCACCGGTCTTGGCAGGGGGAAGCTTGCAATGAAGCACTTCATCGGCGCGAGCCGAAGATCCAAAGCCGCCGATACGAGGTAAACTGCGACAGTGCCGATCCGCATTGGCATTGTGATTTTTCAGGTACTGCTGGGAATCAGGCATGAGACTGCAAACACTAAACGATTGCCAGATGCAACGATCGCCGCGACGACGAGGACAGAGCTCATCAGGCCGCAAGCCTAGCCCGGTTCGTCCCTAGAGACGTTTAGCTAAACCAAAGGCGGCGGTCCGTCCATGATCGGCTCGGCCTGATCCACCAAGACATCTTCGTCAATGAAGACCACAATGACAACAACCGCGATGATGAAGAGGCTGACGACGAGGAATTGGCCAATCCCCAATGGTGCCCGTCTGATCTCTTCACAAAGACGCAGAAAAGAAGAGTTCAATGACTTAAGCGTGAAGGGAGAGAAGACGAAGTTTGGAAAATGATCAACGAACAGCGCCGTCGGCTGGGTTCCCAAAGAGAAAACTGCCACAGCCGATAAAGAGCAAGCTGAGGAGAGCCCAGTCGATCAAGCCAGGAGGGCGGCCAAAGGGAAAGGCAAAGTTTCAGCATCGGTTAACATGGTGTTCGTACTACCAGCCGAGTTCAGTGCTCCTGAAGTCGATGCAGACACCATCAAGGATGACCTAGTGAAGCTAGCGATCTCACCGGACCAGGCTATCTTCGACAAGCCCGAGGGGACCGAAAATCGGCACTTAAAGCCGTTGTACGTTAAAGGGTTCGTCAACGGCAAGCCGATTTCCAAAATGCTAGTTGATGGGAGAGCTGCAGTCAACCTCATGCCCTACGCAACATTCAGAAAACTAGGCAAAGGAGCTGAAGACCTGATAAAGACCAATATGGTGCTCAAAACTTCGGCGGCAACCCATCGGAAACCAAGGGCGTCCCGAACATCAAACCGACCATCGGCACAAGACCGTGCCCACAACATTCTTTGTCATCGACGGGAAGGGGTCTTACAGCCTGCTGCTCGAAAGGGACTGGATACACGCTAATTGTTGTGTTCCTTCCACAATGCATCAGAGCCTGATCCAATGGGACGGCGACAAGATCGAGATTGTACCAGCCAACAGGTCAGTCAGCGTCGTCAGTGTCGGTTTGCCACTTTGGGAAATCGAAGGCATCGATTGTTTGTTTGGGAAAATCTGCAAGCCAATTTTCTAAATGTGTCCAATTCCACAATACAGCCGATTGGAGATGACGAGCCGCAGCTGCTGCTTTGAACAAGACATGGTGGAGGGCTCAAGCGTCTTCGGCATGGACACCGCGGACGAAGATGATGGCAAGCTCGGGCAAGGTTTCACGTCGGCCGATGAATTAGAGGAAATTGACATCGGCTTTGGTGACAAGCCGAGTCCGACGTACGTTAGCAAAAATTTGTCTCCTCATCGTAGATCCCAGCTTATTGATTTGTTAAAAGAATATAAAGATTGTTTCGCTTGGGAGTACTTCGAGATGCCCGGCCTCAGTCGATCAATAGTAGTCCATCAGATGCCGATTAAGGCGAGGCTATCGGCCGTTCAAATAGCCTCCCAGGAGGTTTAAGGCCGATATGTACGATGCAATTAAAGCCGAAATCACTCGGCTATACGATGCAGGATTCATTCGGCCGACGAGAACATCCACAAGACCGCTTTTCGGTGTCCCGGTGCAATCGGCTTGTACGAATGGGTAGTAATGACATTCGGCTTGAAGAATGCTGGGGCAACATATCAACGGGCCATGAACTACATTTTTCACGACATGATCGGCTCACTAGTAGAGATATACATTGACGACATAGTTGTCAAGTCCAGGGAGATAGAGGGCCACATAGCCGATCTGAGACAAGTGTTAGAGCGGACGAGGAAATATGGCTCGAAGATGAATCCGCTTAAGTGCGCATTCGGCGTATCGGCCGGGCAGTTCCTGGGATTTCTTGTTCATGAAAGAGGAATTGAGGTTACACCAAGAAGCATAAATGCCATCAAGACAATTCAGCCTCTCGAAGGACAAGAAACAACTCCAGTCATTGATCGGCAAAATAAATTTCATCGGGCGGTTCATAGCCAATCTCTCAGAAAAGATGGAGCCGTTCACACCATTGCTTCCGCTAAAAGCCGATCAAGCATTCACATGGGGTGCAGAGTAGCAAAAAGCGTTAGACAACATAAAAGACTATCTGAGTTCCCCTCCAGTTTTAATGTCTCCACAAAAAGGAATACCGTTTAAGCTATACCTATCAGCCGATGACAAGTCAATCGGCTCCGTTTTAATCCAAGAGGTTGAGGGCAAAGAAAAAGCCATCTTCTATCTCAGCCGACGGTTGCTAGACGCGGAAACAAGGTATTCACCTATGGAGAAGCTATGCCTATGCCTCTATTTTTCATGTACGAAGTTAAGGCATTATCTGCTATCCAACGAGTGCACAATAATCTGCAAAGCCGATGTAGTTAAGTACATGCTATCGGCTCCAGTGCTGAAAGGAAGAATTGGAAAGTGGATTTTTACGCTAACAGAATTCGATCTGAGATATCAGGCACCAAGGGCAGTCAAGGGACAAGCCATAGCCGATTTCATTGTGGAGCACAGAAATGACTCGATCGGCTCAGTGGAGATTATGCCTTGGACTTTGACGTTTGAAGGCTCGGTTTGCACCAACGACTGCGGCATCGGCTTGGTCATTATTTCATCAAGGGGGCAAGCTTCGAGTTTTCTTTCGCTATCAACCCCCACGCTACAAACAACCAAGCCGAATACGAAGCCATCCTTAAAGGATTACATCTACTCAAGGAAGTTGAAGCCGACGTCATCGAAATAATGGGAGATTCATTGTTGGTCATCAGCCAATTATCAGGAGAATACGAGTGCAAAAATGATGCGCTGATGGTCTATTATCAGCAGTGCCGGGAATTAATGGACGGTTTTCGGCTAGTTACTTTGAAACACATCCCTAGAGAGCGGAACACAGAAGCTAACGATTTAGCTCAAGGGGCATCAGGCTATCAGCCGATGTTGAAAGAGATTGACATAGAAGTTGCCGCCATTACAGCCGATGATTGGAGGTTTGAAGTTTAAAGCTACCTCAAAAATCCCTCTCAATCGGCTACAAGGAAATTACGATACAAAGCGTTAAGATATGTGTTGCTCGATGAAGATCTGTACTATCAAACGATTGATGGTGTGCTACTCAAGTGTTTGGGAACCGATTAGGCCAAAGTGGCCATCGGAGAAGTGCATGAAGGAATCTGGCACACATCAATCGGCCCACAAAATGAAGTAGCTGCTTCGCCGAGCAGGTATTTCGGCCGACGATGCTTGGAGGATTGTTTCAAGTATTATAAGGGCTGCCAGGACTGTCAGAAGTTTGGCGCCATACAATGAGCACCAGCGTCGGCTATGAACCCAATTATTAAGCCTTGGCCATTCAGAGGATGGGGCATTGATATGATCGGCCAGATCCATCCACCTTCAAGCAAAGGGCATAAATTTATTCTGGTGGTGACAGATTACTTCACAAAGTGGGTGGAGGCGATTCCCCTAAGGAAAGTGGATTCTAAGGATGCAATCGAGTTTGTCAAAGAGCATATTATCTACCGATTTAGCGTTCCACAAACGATAACAACAGACCAGGGATCTATCTTCATATCGGATGAGTTTGTTCAGTTTGCCGACGGCATGGGGATCAAGCTGCTTAATTCTTCGCCGTACTACGCACAGGCCAACGGACAAGCCAAGGCCTCAAATAAAAGTTTGATTAAGTTGATTAAAAGAAAGATCTTTGAGTACCCTAAACCGTAGCACGCCGATTAGCCGAATCACCGTGGGCGTATCGGATGGCATGCCATGGGTCAATTCAAGTCCCTCCGTACAAGCCGGTCTACGGACATGAGGCAGTGCTACCATGAGAGAGCGTCGTCGGCTCAAGGCGCATTCAGCTACAGGATCAACTTACAGCCGACGATTATTATCACCTGATGGTGGACGAATCAGAAGACTTAGTTTTATCTAGGATGAGGGCCTTGGAAAAAGTTACAAAGGATAAAGAACGAGTAGCCAGACATTATAATAAAAAAGTGATGCCTAAATCTTTCGAGGAAGGCGAACTCGTTTGGAAATTGATACTGCCAATTGGATCTAGAGATAACAAATTCGGCAAGTGGTCACCACATTGGGAAGGGCCTTTCAAAATCCACAAATGCATCTCTAAAGGAGCTTACATGCTAGAAGGGTTGGACAGAGAAGTATTTGGAAGGGCTCTTAATGGAAAATACCTGAAGAAATACTACCCAAGCGTATGAATAAACTCGTGATTCGGCTCTGGTTGCTTAGCTGATTTACGACAGCCGATGTCTTGCTTCAATAAGGCATTGCCTCTAGGCATTTTTATGCAACCTTTTTCCCTAAGTCTTCCACGATCGGCTAATGATTGGCTGATAGCGACGATAATGATGCGCGAATGGCTCGAATTTTTCACAATTTTGTCGACACGGAAGCTATCAACAAAATTTGGGGGCATATACATACACGAGCCGATTGCAAAATTGAGCGTCAGATTGCAAAATTGGGCGTCAGGAGTTTTTAAACTTTTTAAGCTTCGTAACTGGCAGTCCAAATAAAAGCGTTGGGAGTGATTTGGATCGGCGACCATGATTCAAGCATTAACATCGATGGTTGTGGTGTGGTCCCGGAATCGGCGAATGTGACGCGATACGGACGGCTAGGGCCGATTTCAGCATCAGCAATTCAAGATACTACGTGCGGCTGAAGCCGATCTCATCCACGAGCACAGCTGCAAAAGATTGATAGACTATACTACACAAAAGTTAAAGCCGATTACAATGTTCGAGCAAGTTGATCAAAGTTCAAGCCCATTACAAGAGTTTGACAAATATATTACAGGAGGCAGTAGCCGATTTAAGAGTGTTAAAGTGTTACAAACTCATTGTTTCAAGAAATCGGCTATGGCTGACAACGCCGTCCGCCTGATCTGGTCTACCTCCTCAATGGCCCTGATGTCGTCGGCCTCAGACCCAGTCACCGGCCGGATGCCCCTCACCAGGTCCCGTAGATGTGCCACAGCCGCCTTGATACTTTGGCGTTGAGCTTCGATTTCGGCTAGCAAGCTGGCCATGTACTCCTTTTGGACATCGATCTTGTTCGTGACTTGAACGTGATCGGCCATCAGCTGATCTTGGCATGTGAGGAGTTGCTGAAGCTTGGCCGCCAGCTCAGTCTTTAGGCGGTCGAAGGCGGCTTTTCGGCTCTCAATAGCGTCTTTGGTCGACTGGAGGGTGGCCGACCGTGCCTAGTTCTCGCGATGATCGGCTATCCGCTGCCGTGCCTGTTCATACTTGAGTTGGTGGGCTTCCATGAAGGTGGCCGGCACGATGGCGTCGGCTAGAGCTTCCAGCAGCTGGCCTTGGATTTCCTTAAAGCGCGCACGTATTGAACCGCTGTCGACCACCAGCGCATCCAACGAGGCCTCCAGCCGGTTGCCGATGTCGGCTAGGGTGGCCCTCAGGTCCTCGGCCGGCGTCACCAACGCCTCCTCGCCGATTTCGCCGGACTCCTCAAACTCCGACAAGTCAAAGTTGAGGAGGTCGGCTATGTTCTGCAAAGAGGAAGATGATCAGAAGATATTGAGGTGACAGAGCCAATCATCAAATTCAGTCGACCTACCGTGGGCACCGGGGTCGGAGCGGTCGACTCGGCTGGTTCGCCGCCTGCAGCCATCGGGGCCTCTTCGTCGGCGTCGTTGCCGCCGCCTGCAGCAGCCACAACGTGCTCGCGGACGCCTGGGGGCAGCCGACGGAGATCGTGGGTGCTGCAAAAGAAGAGTTAGCGGTCGACTCGGCTAGTTTCTACAAATCAAGATTGCAAGAGACGATTACCGATGGCACGTGAGGTGGAGTGCGGGCGGCCAATTTCTTGACCTGAAAAGAATTGTTCGGTCAGATGCATGTGATATCATCGTAAAGCCAAATTTGGTGAAGTGAGGGCTTACCGGCCAATTTTTCGCTGGGGGACTTGGAACCAGCGGGGCGTCGACTGGAGCATTGACGGATTCATGGCTCGAGCTCCTGAGTTCAGCCGCCACTCCAATAGCCGCCGACATCTCCTCACTAGCGACGGCATCGAGGAACCGTGCAACGGCCAGGTCCAAGGAGGAGGCTATCGGCTAGCGTTGCCGGTATCTTTTCCTTCAGCTTTTTGGGGACGGGCACGGCCGATGGCTGTACAAGGGGCGCGGCCCTTTTCTTGTGAGCAATCAGCTCACGCACCTGCCCGCGCAGCAGAGACGCCAGCTTCGGCGCTCCCAACCGATCGCCGACGGGGCGAGGCCGCCCCCATCCAAGACGCCAAGGCGGTATTCGATGGGGCGACCATAGTCGCTCACTGTCGGCCGCTCCATCTCCGTCTCCTGCAAACCAGAGGGCGAATGTTAATCGGCTATATCGACCGATGATAAGAAGAAGATAATCAGTTGGAATTTGATGCTTACTGAAGGGATTTCTTTGGGCAGGAGCAGATCGATGTAATGAGATGACCGCTGGTGGAAGAGGTGTCATTTGATTTCGGCCCACCATTGGTCATAGGTCGCACTTTTCTTGAGCGCCAGGGTCATCACGCCGATGTCGCCGAGGGGAGGGCCGGCTATATGTAGCAGTCGATGCATTATCAAGTCCTGGCTTACCACTCCCCTCGTCTCAATCATATCGGCATAATAAAAGCCGATGGCAGCTTGCCCAAGACCGAACCGCCTCCTGCCGCCGACACGAGTAATAAAACTCATAGCTCTTGGCCACTAATCGGCCCTGGTGGATCCCGGTCGGCAAGATGCAGGGGGACAGAGCGGCGATGAACAGCTCCCTGCACCTTGGGTTGTCGGCTGAATTAATGTCCTCCCAGTTGAAATCGTCGGCAACTCGAACAGTCCCTGGTCCCGGTAAAAGTACCAGGCGCGGTTCTCGCGAGACAGCCTGTCGTAGAGGGCAATGAACCATTCGGCCAGCAGGTCAGCCGATTGCCTTGAGCCCGCATGAGCAGCTGCTGCTTCTCCGCAGCTCATGCATCTGGTGGTGGTGAGCTGGTTGCCATCCTCGTCTTCGATCGGCTCCAGCCTTGGGAAGATGGCCTCGGTCAGGGGCAGCCGACCGGCTATTTTCTGTGTTGCCAGCACCAGCCAGATCTGTAAGAACCACCAGGGGCCGCCGGTGTTGATTGGGGCATTCGCGGCTATCTTTGCGGCGGCCTGATGCAGCATTTGATACAAGTAGGCGAGGAGGTACTTCCCCAGCGCGAGCTTGCCCCCGTCGACCAGGATTTGGCGGTCGGCCTGCAGCTCGATCCACAGAACAAAAATTTTTCAAGCCACATCATCAAAAATGTGGCGTGCTCCCTATGGCCGACGGATCCATCTTTCATGTTTTGGGCGATGAAGCCGCTCCACCCGCCGATGGCCTTGGTTTTGAACTGATGCTGCTTCTTTCGGCTCAGGTTGCTGCGGTTAGCGAACCCCTAGATGTCCAGCCTGGTCGTCATATACACGTAGGCCAGTGTGATGGTCATCGGCCCTTGCCGAAAGATGAAGGCGTTGAAGCTGTCGTTCTAGAAATATGTCGCAGCCGATAGAAGCGGATCATCCTATTCCATGTTGGCAACGGACAGAGCCAGGCATTGGGCGATCCCAGTTTCCTCCCAATGAGTGTACTTGGCCGACCGCACCCTCTTGTACCATTCGACCCAGGCGGCGTCGGTGGTCGCGAGTGGACGAGGGATGGCTTGTTGGTATTGAAGTGAATCCTGTTGGTCTCGGCCTTGATAACATCGGCTGAATCGGTGTTGCCGATGGGGCCGAGAAAGTACCTCTGTGCTTGGGTCAAGTTAGGGATGACCACTTGATGTAATAGATGCTACAGTTTGAAAGAGGAAAAATGCTAATCAAGAATGGATAAATGCTATAGTTTGGATGCAGAAATGTACTAATCGAGAACGGTTAAAAGCAAGATGAATACAACAGGGCTGGAAGCATAACTGGAGAAAAAAATCCGAAGAAAAGGGGTATTGGACCAACGGGTGATATGCCCTAGAGGCAACATGGAGATGTTGGATATCATGGTCAATGTTTATGTATTTATGAATAAAGTGTTATTCAGTTCCATGAAATAGACATCTTGTATTGACCAATAAGTACGTGACTTATTTATGAGACTCTATATGTATGAACTTATTTCTAAATGATCCCTGATCATATATCATATTATTGAAACTAATATGATTCTAAGATCGGCATGTTTATTGATTGATGATCATGTCTCATAGATCATAGGTATGAAGATACCAAATCAATAAACATGGACATATGTGTTAGACAACACATTGTTGGATAGACCCACCGTGAGACACTACAGGAATTAATGTGTCATTAGTTGGCCTCAGGTAGTGTTGGTACAAAATCCTTAGACCTGAGATCACCATGGATTCCAACATGTGTAGTAGCCTACTTTGGGACTACCAAACGCTATTCCGTAACTGGGTAGTTATAAAAGTAGTCTTCGGGTTTGCTATGAAACATGGAGTGAGATGTGAGTGATCAAGATGGAATTTGCCCCTCCTTTGGAGAGATTGTTAGTGATATGCCCTAGAGGCAACATGGAGATGTTGGATATCACGTCAATGTTTATGTATAAATGAATAAAGTGTTATTCAGTTCCATGAAATAGACATCTTGTATTGATCAATAAGTACGTGACTTATTTATGAGACTCTTTATGTATGAATCTATTTCTAAACGATCCCGATCATATGTCATATTGTTGGAACAAATATGATTCTAAGATCGGCATGTTTATTGATTGATGATCATGTCTCATAGATCATGGGTATGGAGATACCAAATCAATAAACATGGACATATGTGTTGGAGAACACATTGTTGGATAGACCTACCATGAGACACTACAGGAATTAATGTGCCATTAGTTGGTCTCAGGTAGTGTTGGTACAAAGTCCTTAGACACGAGATCACCATAGCTTAACCGGTATCGTGAGGCAAAGGGATCCGTGTACACATTACGGGTTCGAGCCGATATTATTCTTGTATACTATGGTGTCAATATGTGCTACTAGGCGCCGCTATTGACGAGTCGGCTGAGTTAGACTCGAGCCGACGATCGGCTAAGTTAGACTATAGCCGAAACCGAGTATACCCGAACCTACTGTGGTCGCACGCTTAAGGGGATAGAATAGATATTCGAGTTGGACTCGGATACGGCTCGATCGGATAGGGATCCGATCGGATAGAGTCCTATGGGCTTACGACGTGTGGGGCGGCCAACTCTATGAGATACGGATGAGATCCGATTCAAAATAGAGTCCTAATCGGCCACTAGTCCCGGTCGGCCAACTCTATATGAAGGAGGGAGGGTGGAGAGCTGTGATACGTCAATTGCATCGCGTGCAACGAAGTCGCCGAGATCAATCTCCACGGAACCCTCCCCACTTTCGAGCCAAACCCTAGCTTTGCATCGCGTGCTAGCACACGGGTGTACGGCGTTCTGTCCCCGGACGTGTGGATACCGGTAGAGGCGCTGCTACGTTGCGCGCTCTTGATCGGATGCGGTCGGGCGCATCGGAGCGAGGCGTGAGAACGCGGCCGGACGACTCGAATCGGCTGATTGGCGAATCAGCTGTCTCCGGGAATCGGCTACACTGTTCCGGATCGGATTGCCCTGATTGGCTATTCCGCTGCACTCTACTCCAATCGGTAACGATCTATCGGCCCTTACTTGCAAGTGTTCCTGGTTTGCGCGGTAGAAATTTTTGTTTTCGGCTAGCGTAGCTTCCGCGTAACCCTTCAGTGGTATCAGAGCTAATCTTGCTTAGTTCGGGTTTTAGATTGGATCTGGAACAAGTTTTGCACACGGGTTGATTAGATCAATCGGTTTTACGGGATCTGTTGAGGAGAGTTAATGGTAATTGCGTTCCTTGATAGTGTATCGGAACGGCGTAATGTGATTACGTCGAAGCAATTTCCATATAACTCGGTTTGAGTTGGGTTCGAGATAGCGTTCCTTGATAGTGTATCGGAACGGTATAATGTGATTATGCCGAAGCTATCTCGTAGTCCGATCTTGTTAGCTGCCTCGCGCCTACGCAAACCATCTCCCTTGATAGTGTATCGGGACGGCATAATATGATTATGCCGACATGGTTTCCGTAAGCGAATTCATAGATTGGACCGCCGTGTGCGTACCCCCTTATAGGTCGTCTCGATGCCGTATCTCTGCGATAAGTAGAAAACGTTTCTACGCCTAACTTGTTTTTGCAGAGAATGCTTTGAGATGGTATGGCCCTATTGTATGTATGAGATGCATGTGATGCATGTAATATTCTTTCAAATGTGCAATCCCCGTAATATTCTTTCATACGTGCAATGCTTGTAATATTCTTTCACGACCTGCGAGTCGATGTAATCTTCAATTAGAGCTTCTATAGTAGTAGCTTAGTTTGAAGAAATCAAGCATTCGGCACTCGAAAGAACGGTGATGAAGATGGAGATCCTGTACACCGGCATGGAGATGGAGATCACCATGTGAAGGGGGCCATACTATTTCATGCTATTCTACCTCGCTTTCATATATATGATATGTTTGTTTGATAGGATAGCATCCCTCACAAAATTAAGTAGTAATGATGCCCTTCCAAATGTTGCACCCGTCACCGTTATGCTCGTCAATGGTGGGTCTCGCCAAAGAAGAGTGCCATTCTCTATCATAACACGAGGGGGTATATGTCGGACATATACAGCAGGAGCATTTGGTTTACTTAACAAGGCTATCAAAACAGTTTTGGGCCTTGGGGCATAGGTTGGGGCCGGGGCATGGAGATGCCACACCAACAACAAGAGTCACATAGAGATGTGATTAGCAAGGAGTTGCTTATCGATGTTACTAATTTTCTAGCGGTGATGCCAAAGCTCACTAGAAAATTAACTAACATGTGGATCTTGACCCAATACGTAACCTAGAGGGAAGGTGGAAAATACGTAATGGGAGTCTTATGTTAAATTGTTTAACAAAAGACATAACATAAACATTGTGCTAAACTTTGTTTTTCTCGTTGTAGAATAAATGGCGGCTAATACTACACCCAGCACCTTTAATTTGCGATCTATTCTCGAAAAGGAAAAATTAAATGGAACAAACTTTATGGATTGGTATCGCAACTTGAGAATTGTTCTCAAGCAAGAGCGTAAGGAGTACGTTCTTGAAGTAACCTATCCCGAGGATTTGCCAAATAATGCCACCGCAACGCACGGAGGGCTTATGAGAAGCACACTAATGATGCCCTAGATATAAGCTGTCTCATGCTTGCTACAATGTCCCCCGAGCTTCGAAGCAATATGAGAGCAGCGATGCTCACACTATTATTCGGGACTGCGTGGCATGTTTGAGAACCAAGCTCGGGCCGAGAGGTTCAACACCTCAAAGTCCTTGTTTGCGTGCGTGTGCTTGTTGAGGGGAATCTCGTCATCCGCATGTGATAAAGATGATTGGCTATATCGAGAGTCCGAAAAACTAGGTTTTCCCCTTAGCCAAGAGTTGGCTACGATGTGATTCTCCGTCGCTCCCTCCGAGCTTCGAGCCATTCATATTAAACTATCACATGAACAATATGGATAGAACCTTGGCTGAATTGCATGGGATGCTAAAGACAATGAGGAGAGTATCCAGAAAAACGGTCATCATGTGATGATGATGCGAAGGCAAAGCGCAAACCACTGTCAAGAAACTTTGCACCAAGAGGAAGTTAACTCCCGATAAGATCGCGAGTGCCTCCAATGCAAAGAAGGGCAAGAAGGGGTCGGCGGCATCGATGCCGTTTGCTTCTACCGTAAGGAGACAGCCACGGAAAAGGAACTGCAAGAAGTACATGGAGGATCTCAAGAAGAAGCAAAGTACGACTTCGCTTCAGGTATTAATGTTATAGACATTAATCTCGCTACTTCACCTACGACTCTTGGGTATTTGATACCGGATCGTAGCTCATATTTGCAAATCGTTGCGGGGAATGAGAAGAAGTAGAGGATTGAGAAGGGACGAGGTGAACTGCGCGTCGGCAATGGAGCAAGCGTTGCTACGTTGCTGTTGGCACGAGCACCACTTCATCTACCTTCAGGATTAGTTTTGGAATTGAATAATTGTTATTGTGTTCCAACACTATGTCAAAACGTTATTTCCGCTTCATGTTTGCAAGCGGAAGGATATGATTTTAGATCAATGGACAATGGTTGTTCAATATATCTTAGAGATATGTTCTATTTTCATGCTCCATTGGTGAATGGATTATACGTTTTGAATCTTGAAGCGTCTCCCATCTATAACATTAATACGAAAGGCAACTCTCTAATGATATAAACCCCACGTTTATCCGGCACCGTCGCTTAGGCCATATAAATAAGAAACGCATGGAGAAGCTCCATAAGGATGGATTGCTTCACTCTTTTGATTTTGAATCATTTGAGACATGTGAGTCTTGTTTACTTGGTAAGATGACAAAGGCACCTTTCACGGGCATAGTGAGAGAGCAAGTGACTTATTGGCACTCGTACATACCGATGTATGTGGACCAATGAGCTCAACGGCCGAGGTGGTTATCAATACTTCATTACCTTTACCGATGACTTTAGTAGATATGGTTATATCTACTTAATGAGGCATAAGTCCGAATCCTTTGAAAAGTTCAAAGAATTCCAGAATGAAGTACGAATCATTTAGGGAAAACAATCAAGTTTCTACGATCGATCGTGGAGGGGAATACTTGAGCCAAGAGTTTGGTAATCATCGAAAGATTGTGGAATTGTTCCACATGACTCCGCCAGAACTCCGCAATGGAACGGAGTGTCCGAACGGAGAAATCGCACCTTGTTGGACATGGTGCGGTCGATGATGAGCCAAAGTGATCTTCCGTTATCCTTCTGGGGATATGCTCTTGAAACAATGCGCTCACACTAAATAGAGTTCCATCTAAGTCGGTTGAAAAGACACCATATGAGATATGGACAGGGCAACCCCTAGTTTGTCTTTTCTCAAAATTTGGGGATGCAAAGCTTATGTAAAACGTTTATTCGACAAGCTCACACCCAAATCGACAAGTGCTTCTTTGTGGGATATCCTAAGGAAACTAAGGGATATTACTTTTATAATCGGGAACAAGGCAAAGTGTTTGTTGCCCGACACGGTGTCTTCTTGGAGAAAGAGTTTCTTTCAAGAAGGGTTAGTGGGAGCAGGGTGCATCTTGAAGAAGTTCAAGAAACACCGAGAAAATGTTTCAGGACCACGTAACCACAACAGGAGGTGCAAAGTGTTGCGCCACCGGTTGTAGATACACCAGCCCACTGAGGTCCGAAGATCACGTCGTGCACTGACAGTACACAAAGTGCGGAACAATGTGATATATTGTTGTTGGACAACGATGAACCTAAGACCTATGAGGAAGCGATGGTGGGACCCGATTCCAACAAGTGGCTTGGAGCCATGAAATCCGAAATAGAATCCATGTACGACAATCAAGTTTGGAACTTGGTTGATCCACTGATGGTGTCAAAACCATTGAGTGTAAATGGGTTTTTAAGAAAAGGCCGATATGGATGGAAATGTTCACATCTATAAGGCGCGATTGGTGGCGAAAGGTTTTAAACAGATTCAAGGAGTTGATTATGATGAAACCTTCTCGCCCGTCGCAATGCTTAAATCTATTCGGATTATCCTAGCGATTGCTGCATATTTCGATTATGAGATATGGCAGATGAATGTCAAAACGGCTTTCCTAAATGGAAACCTAAGCGAGGATGTATACATGATACAACCTCGGGGTTTTGTCGATCCGAGATCGCTCGGAAAGATATGCAAGCTACGAAATCCATTTATGGATTGAAGCAAGCATCTCGGAGTTGGAATATTCGTTTTGATGAAGTAATCAAAGGGTTTGGTTTCATCAAAAATGAAGAAGAGGCCTGTGTTTACAAAAAGGTCAGTGGGAGCGCAATTGTATTTCTAATCTTATATGTGGATCACATATTACCGATTGGAAATGATATCCCTATGCTAGAATCCGTCAAGTCTTCATTGAAAAATAGTTTTTCCATGAAAGACTTAGGGAGGCAGCATACATATTGGGCATTCGGATCTATAGAGATAGATCCAAGAGGCTAATTGGATTAAGCCAAAGTACATACATTGACAAGGTGTTGAAAAGGTTCAACATGCATGATTCCAAGAAAGGTTTCTTGCCCATGTCACATGGCATTAATCTTAGCAAGAATCGGTGCCCTCGGACACATGATGAGCGGAATAAGATGGGTATGGTTCCATATGCTTCGGCAATTGGATCCATCATGTATGCCATGCTTTGTACACGCCTGCATGTCTCGTACGCTTTGAGTGCTACGAGCAGATACCGATCGATCCAGTGAAGGTCACTGGATCGCCGTAAAGAATATCCTTAAGTATTTGAGAAGAACTAAGGATATGTTCCTAGTCTATGGAGGTGAAGAAGAGCTCGTTGTAAGTGGTTACACCGATGCTAGCTTCCAAACAGATACAAGGATGATTATAGATCGCAACTGGGTTCGTGTTCGCCTCGAACGGAGGCGCGGTCCACTGGAAGAGTTCCAAGCGGATACCGTTGCTGATTCTACAACGGAAGCCGAGTACATTGCTTTCGAAGCCGCAAAGGAGGCCGTTTGGATCAAGAAATTCGTTTCGAGCTTGGTGTGATGACTAGAACGACCGGTCCAATGTCTCTCTATTGTGATAATAGTGGAGCCATTGCGCAAGCCAAGGAGCCGAGGTCACATAAGAAGTCCAAACACATACTTCGACGATATCATCTCATCCTCGAGATAGTGGACAGAGGTGATGTCAAGATATGCAAAGTGCACACGGATCTCAATATAGCCGATCCGCCGACAAAACCTCTCCCTCACCAAAGCATGAGGCGCACACAAGAGCAATGGGTATTAGATACTTACATGATTGACTCTAGTGCAAGTGGGAGATTGTTAGTGATATGCCCTAGAGGCAACATGGAGATGTTGGATATCACGTCAATGTTTATGTATAAATGAACAAAGTGTTATTCAGTTTCATGAAATAGACATCTTGTATTGATCAATAAGTACGTGACTTATTTATGAGACTCTTTATGTATGAATCTATTTTTAAACGATCCTCGATCATATGTCATATTGTTGGAACAAATATGATTCTAAGATCGGCATGTTTATTGATTGATGATCATGTCTCATAGATCATGTGTATGGAGATACCAAATCAATAAACATGGACATATGTGTTGGAGAACACATTGTTGGATAGACCCACCATGAGACACTACGGGAATTAATGTGCCATTAGTTGGTCTCGGGTAGTGTTGGTACAAAGTCCTTAGACCTGAGATCACCATGGATTCCAACATGTGTAGTAGCCTACTTTGGGACTACCAAACGCTATTCCGTAACGGGTAGTTATAAAGGTAGTTTTCGGTTGCTATGAAACATGGAGTGGGATGTGAGTGATCAAGATGGAATTTGCCCCTCCTTTGGAGAGATATCTCTGGGCCCCTTGAGGTAATGGATTATGGAAATGCATGGCCATGCTAAGTTGATTGAGGAGTCAATCAACGGATGGATAATCCAATACGGTTCGAGTGAATGGTTAAGCTATTGAAGGGATGGCACACATCTTGCCTATAGCTTAACGGTATCGTGAGGCAAAGGGATCTGTGTACACATTACAGGTTCGAGCCGATATTATTCTTGTATACTACGGTGTCAATATGTGCTGCTAGGCGCCGCTATTGACATGTGCGGCTGAGTTAGACTCCAGCCGACGATCGGCTAAGTTAGACTATAGCCGAAACCGAGTATACCTGAACCTGCTGTGGTCGCACGCTTAAGGGGATAGAATAGATATTCGAGTTGGACTCGGATATGGCTCGATCGGATAGGGATCCGATCGGATAGAGTCCTATGGGCTTACGACGTGTGGGGCGGCCAACTCTATGAGATACGGATGAGATCCGATTCAAAATAGAGTCCTAATCGGCCACTAGTCCCGTCGGCCAACTCTATATGAAGGAGGGAGGGGTGGAGAGCGTGATACGTCAATTGCATCGCGTGCAACGAAGTCGCCGAGATCAATCTCCACGGAAACCCTCCCCACTTTCGAGCCAAACCCTAGCCTTGCATCGCGTGCTAGCACACGGGTGTACGGCGTTCGTCCCCGGACGTGTGGATACCGGTAGAGGCGCTGCTACGTTGCGCGCTCTTGATCGGCTGCGGTCGGGCGCATCGGAGCGAGGCGTGAGAACGCGGCCGGACGACTCGAATCGGCTGATTGGCGAATCGGCTGTCTCCGGGAATCGGCTACACTGTTCTGGATCGGATTGCCCTGATTGGCTATTCCGCTGCACTCTACTCCAATCGGTAACGATCTATCGGCCCTTACTTGCAAGTGTTCCTGGTTTGCGCGGTAGAAATTTTTGTTTTCGGCTAGCGTAGCTTCCACGTAACCCTATAGAGATATCTCTGGGCCCCTCGAGGTAATGGATTATGGAAATGCATGGCCATGCTAAGTTGATTGAGGAGTCAATCAACAGACAGATAATCCAATACGGTTCGATGAATGGTTAAGCTATTGAAGGGATGACACACATCTTGCCTATAGCTTAATTGGTATCGTGAGGCAAAGGGATTTGTGTACACATTACAGGTTCAGAGCCGATATTATATTCTTGTATACTATGGTGTCAACATGTGCTGCTAGGCGCCGCTATTGACAGGTCGGCTGAGTTGGACTCGAGCCGACGGTCGGCTAAGTTAGACTATAGCCGAAACCGAGTATACCTGAACCTACAGGGTCACACGCTTAAGGGGATAAGAACAAGCATTCGAGTTAGACTCGAATATGGCTCGATCGGATAGGGATCCGATTGGATAGAGTCCTATGGTCTTACGACGTATGGGCGGCCAACTCTATGAGATTCGGATGAGATCCAATTCAAAATAGAGTCCTGATCGGCCACTAGTCCCAGTAGGCCAACTCTATATAAAGGGGCGAGGGGTGGAGAGTTGCGACACATCAGTTGAATTGCATTGCGCCGAGATCAATCCCCACGAAAACCCTCCGACCTTCGAGCCAAACCCTAGCCTTGCATCGCGTGCTAGCACACGGGTGTTCGGTGTTCTGTTCCCGGACGTGTGGATACCAATAGAGGCACTGCTACGTTGCGCGCTGTGGATCGGCTACGAATCGGCTGCAATCAGAGCGAGGCGCTACGGCAGATCGGCAACGAGAACGTGGTCGGCGACTCGGATTGGCTGCGGCATCGGCGAATCGGCTGATTGGTGAATCGGCTGTCCCTGGGAATCGGCTGTCGGCTTGCGGGAATCGGCTACACTGTTCCGGATCGGATAGTCCTGATTGGCTATTTCCGTTGCATACTCCAATCGATAATGATCTATCGGCCCTTACTTGCAAGTGTTCCTGGTTTGCGCGGTAGAAAAGTTTTTGTTTTCGGCTAGCGTAGCTTCCGCGTAACCCTTCACCTATAACGACAATTGTATCTGTAATTTAGGAGTTTGTTTAGTTTGGTCATTGTAACGCGCCGTGGGTCCTCCCCAGGATAAACGTCGTGTTTTAAATAGTAGTTTAGATAGAGTCTAGGATTTGTACAGAAAATTTTATCTTGGGTATAAATAGGACCCGAGACCTCCTGTAAAAAAAGATTCAACACAATCAATCAAACCTTCGGCGCATCGCCAACCTTTTTCTTCAGACGAGCAATTTGTTTGGCTACGGGCTGCATCGTTTCGATTCCCAAATATAGGTAAATGTTTGTCATTAGTGGTATGATCTGTTGTTTCTAGTGCTTCCATCGTAATGACACATTAGATTCAGGAGTTTATACCACGCTATTTATCATATAGCACATATAAATCATATCAATGTTTAGATCTATCCTGCCATTGGCCGGTTCCATCGAGAACTCGCAGCCAATAAGGATAGATCTAAAGGTTGACTGGTTTATATGCGGTATCCACCGACTCGAGAAATATAAATCGGCTACAACAGATAGGGTTGTTCTTTTTATACTTAATGTTGCATCAGGTTTGAACTATTAAGTCATTTTTAGAATTGCCAATGATCTGTTCGGCTAGATTTATATTGTTTAGAGACAGTGCCGGGGTTTCAGCCGGCCTTATCTGCCCTGATATGTTTCTTTTAGTGTATTTATTATCAGATTTATGTTAGGACTGCCTCTTATGTTAAGATCCCATTCTTTTCGGATGTTATCAACTGAAATCAGCCCGCCATCAACAGCCGACAGCCGATTTCCCAGGCTACGCACATCTAGTTCAAGAATGATATCTTTTCATAAGATTCGTCGGAGTACTAGCCGATTCATTGTTAGCTTTCCAGTATCGGCTAGGTTATCGATTCATATATTTATTATTCTTTGTTGTATTTAGGTTAAACGGCTGATGCTTTCTCGGTATAACCGATCCATTCCAGTCGCTTGGCTCAAATATATTTTAGGATGGCATATATATGCTCATGGATTCCCTCAGCCGATCCAGTGGGGATCTAACCTAACACTTAATGCATATTTCCTTGTTTTTCTTGTTGGTTAACAGATCGAACCAAGCGGCATGCCTGTAAAGCACGGGCGGTAGAAGGACACCTGCCGGAGTCAAGCGGATCTCCCGAGACCGGCGCGTGACGAGAAATTTCTCGTCAACAGTTCCTTGATGAAAGTTTATTAAAGCAATCCAAATTTCATTGGCAGTTTGAAGATGTGACACGATCGAAATCCGAATGAGAAATCCCATTCAGTAAATTATTACGAGCTTTGCAATTGTTATTAAACTCAGTTTTCAAAGCCTCAGAATTAATAACCTTAGGGATCTCATAAGGAATAGCTACCTTTTACCAAACATCATAATCTTGAACCATGATATAAGATTGCATCTTACTACACCAATAAGCAAAATCCGTACCATCGAAAAGATGTGGCTTAGTTGAAAATTTATCAGATATGGCTTAAAAACATTAGATCGATAAAAATCCAAAGAAGAAAACGAGGCTCTGATACCACTTGTAGGATTGAATGCCCAACACTAAGCCAACCAGAGGGGGGTGAATGGTTGGTATAATCAAAAACCAAATCTAAGCGAAAATAAAACTCACCCTCGAAATTCGATGCCACGCGGTCTGACCGGAGTTGCTGCGTCGGTCTGACCGTCTGTATACCTCCGGTCTGACCGGTGGTGTAGCTTCGGTCTGACCACCTGTCGTAGCCAATTTACCGAACGTAGCCGATGTGTCGAGCATAGCCGATGAGCGTCGGTCTGACCACAGTGATCCGCGCGGTCCGACCGGTGGGAGGCCGCCGGTCTAACCGCATGTATTCCTCCGGTTTGACCGCTGCACCCAAGAAAACACAAATTGAAGAACTCTCAAAGTAGATTGAAACTTTATTACCTCTCTCTGTGTTTACAAAGTGCAACAACAGCACTCCTCACAAAAATTCGACTAAAACTCGAAACCCTAAACTTTTCTCAACTCAACTCTCTCTAAAACTTGATACAGAGAAGCCTCACATTCCCCCTCTATTTATACACAAGATACGCAGCCTAAAGACACGAATCCTACTCATACAAGAAGTCCTAATCTACTAGGAAATCTTCTCGTACAAGAAATGAACTTTACATATTCCAATTGTAACAAAATTGAACTCCTTCCAAATTTATAACTCCGCATCCCATACGCACACAATATCTCCATCGTATGCCATATGGAAACTTCACCAATCACGTGTATCAATATCTACCCTTTAGTATCCGGCATGATCTCCCTCTTGGACGTCACCTTATCTCCATGTTGACTCCAGTTCTATCACCGGCAACACTTTCCGGAGGCGTAAAGATTACCTACACATAATTAAACAAAGAAACCATATCCGAGCACAAGTTATCTCCAACTTGGCTCATTGTGAGCATAAACAACCATACATGTGCGTAGAAACATGAAACTTCTATGTATATGCAAGGAAACAACCCGAGACCGAAACCGAAACAAAATCGGCCTGTAGTTGGACTGTGTCGACCGGTCTAACTGGTGGTGCCCGCCCTGTCGGACCGCACAGTGACCTCCAGTCAGACCGACAGCACAAGCCCGGTCTGACCAGACCATACAAACAGCATAGTACTGTTCACGTCGGAAAAATCAATAACCTCCAAACCATTTTCGCAATAACCTCCAAATATCAAAACCAATAATCACATATGCCAATTGTTCATCACCATAGAAGAATCAAACTCACTTTGATTTTACAGTTTCTGATGCGAACATTGTTTTGGTCATTTTGAGTATCTTCGGTCGAATCTGATAGTGAGGTCGGACACATCAAAAATGGGGAGTCAATTGCCCCCATTGCCCTCTGGAGTGAAGAGCCTATACTTCATCAAATTAGCGCTGCTAGTGTTGTTCGTGAATCTGGTTTCTCGCCCATATTCCTAAGAACAAGTAGATCGCAACAACCAGTTAGTAGGACCAATTCGGAGAGGAACTTGTATGAATAGCTAGGAACGATTTTACCTAATAATTAAGATCATAAGCTCGAGCTCTAGAGATAGGTCCTTGATGTGCAAGAGGCATGGTTGTATTGTTCGAAGGGATGTCCTCATCATCCTCCCATTCTTGCATTTGAGTCGTCCTCGACTCAAGCTCATCGTCTTCTCCTAAATATGGATTTAAATCTACAATGTTAAATGTCGAGCTAACCCCAAAATCTACAGGCATCTCAATCTTGTATGCTTATCATTAATCTTTTGTAGCACTTTGAAAGGACCATCAGCTCTAGATAGCAACTTAGAATTTCTCAAATTAGGAAACCTATCTCAAATATAGCCAAACCAAATCACCAGGTTCAAAAGTAACATGTTTCTTTCCTTTGCTCCCAGCAAGTTTATACTTAGTGTTCATGGGCTCTATATTCTCCTTAGTGGTCTCATGCAGTTTTAACATCAATTCAACATGTTGTTTTGCATCAAAGCTCACCGTCTCTGAAGTTGGGATGAGAAAAAGATCAATAGAAGCACAGGGCAGAAGGCCACAAACAATCTCAAAAGGACACTTCTTAGTAGTAGAATGTTGTGAACGATTATAAGAAAACTCAACATGAGGCAAGCATTCTTCCCACATTTTTATATTCCTTTTCAAAATAGCACTAAGCATGGTAGACAAAGTTCTATTCACAACCTTAGTTTGTCCATCAGTTTGGGCATGACAAGTAGTAGAAAATAAAATTTTAGTCCGAACTTAACCCACAAGGTTCTCCAAAAATGACTAAAGAACTTTGCATCCCGATCAGAAACTATCGTGTTTGGTAATCCATGCAAGCGAACAATCTCATGAAAGAACAAATCAGCAACATGTGTAGCATCATCACTCTTATGACATGATATGAAATGCACCATCTTAGAAAATCTATCGATGACAACATAGACACTATCCCTCCACTTCTTTGTTCTAGGCGGCCCTAAAACAAGGTCCATAGAAATATCCTCCCAAGGCACACTAGGAGCAGGTAGAGGCATATACAAATAGTGAGGGTTAAGGCGTAACTTTGATTTTTGACATGTTGTGCAGCGAGCAACGAACCTCTCCACGTCTCTCTTCATCTTGGGCCAAAAGAAATAATCAGCAAGGATGTCCTTCGTGTTCTCCACACCAAAGTGTCCCATCACCCTTGCTCCATGCGCTTACTGCAACAATAACATACGCGCCGAGCTAGCGGGAATGCATTGTTTGTTAGCTCTAAACACAAACCCATCGGTGAGGACGAATTTGTTCCAAGTCTTTCCTTCCATGCAATTCAACAACACATCTTTAAAATCATCATCGTGTTCATATTGCTCTTTAATTGTTTCCAAGCTAAAAATTTTGAAGTTAAGTAGGGACAACATTGTGTAACATATAGACAAAGCATCACCAATGACATTTTCTTTTCCCTTCTTGTGTTTGATGACATATGGAAAAGATTCAATAAATTCAACCCATTTAGCATGCTTACGATTCAGTTTTACTTCACTTCGAATGTGTTCGAAAGACTCATGATCATAGTGTATAACAAATTCTTTGGGCCATAAATAATGCTGCCATGTTCCCAAAGTTTGAACTAGAGCAAACAATTTCTTATCATAAGTAGAATAATTCAAACAAGGCCCACTCAAGTTCTCATTGGTTTGTCTTCTTGTAATAGCACACCACTATTGGTGGTCCTTAAGTACCGAATCAACCCGTCAGTTCCTGCATAAAAGCAAATGAGAGAATACAAAATGGAATATCAAACTTAGAGGTAGTGATTGTTACTGACTATTTTCATAAGTCTTAGTGAATATTTGTATGCAGGTGAATTATGGACAAAAACCACCAATCATGCGACAAAATATACCTCCAGACAATTGGACGTGAGTACATGGATTGGAGACCCCACATGTCAATCAAAACTACCTATAATTGAGCCCATCCAAGGTACAACATGTAGGAGGCCCACCAAGCAATCTCCCAGCCGAAGGAGAGGCCGGGAGATAGAACCAAGGGGTCAGTCAAACCACAAGGTCGGCTAAATTGCCTTTGGCCCACCTCATCCTAGCCTTTCACGTCACAGCTCCTCATTGGATGCCAATCATGGTTGTGGGTGCAACCGACCTCCACAACCGTCATAACTACCCTATAAAAGGAGTTCTCATCTCACTCTCAACACACACAACTCAAGTGGAGTACAACTCACTTTGATATCTAGGCTATTCTCTACTAGAGTTAGAATATGGGAAGAGAGTGAGGAAAAGCTCCGAAAGGAGTGCGCCAGATGTCGAAGTTCTCTCCGGGAAGTTCCAGAGATGTCGACACTCTCTCCATTGGAGTCCCGGAGGAGTGCCGGAGATTTTGGCATTCTCTCTGATCTTGTACCACGGCGGACACTCCTTTCATATAAGTAAGTATTCATGATTTCTCTTGGTATTTACTTTTATTATTTATGTAAGATAGCTTCTCATCATTGCAGGTTTGTTGCTTAGTATTTATATTGAGTGCTACAGTACTAAGACTCTAGATAAAGAAAGAAGTACTTGGCTGACTCTAGAGTAGTAATCGATAACATAAACGTGGTATCTAGGTTAGAGATTACCTTCGTTTGTTGTGTGCTCCACAGAAAGTAAGGTAGGCATAGGTGGTGATATCATCTCATTGATTTTGGCCTAGCCGAAGACATGATCTTTCAAGGAGGGCTGGTAAGGATTGAAGTTATCCTTGATAGTATGGGTGTGGTTGGGCACCCGTTGTTTGTTCATGAAGAATTCATCCTCACGGGTTTCGGGGAAGTCATTCCTCAAGTGTCTAGTATTGCCACAAGTCTCACATGTCATCTGGACTTCTAGTACTTGGGCAGTACCATACATCTTCGCCTTGTCACGAGCACGTTCATCCAGGTGCTTCATGAGGAGGCCATCTTAGCGGCGAGCATGTCCGTCTCCTTGACGGTACGCATGCCCTGCTGACGAGGTTGGAGTAGTTCTTCGCTCCACCCTTGATTGGATACCATCTTCTCAATTAAATTGGTTGCACGAGCAATATTTAGTAAGAAGAATGCTCCTCCAGCAACAACGTCGATATGATATCGGGCCGATGGTGTCAGCCCATTGTTGAAGTTCTTGATAATGAGCCAATTGTCAAACCCATGGTGAGGACAAGCCAGGATGAATTTCTAGAGTCTCTCCCATGCCTCCAAAATTGACTCATTTGCTGCTTGCTGGAAACTCAAAATTTTCCCAGGAAGGGCATTGGTTTTGCCCATTGGGAAAAGCTTCATCAGAAACGTAGTTGAACACTTCTCCAAAGTGTCCACGTCACTTCTATTAGAGTAGAACCACAGGTTCGCTCTCCCAAGCAGATAGAACGGGAACAGTCGAAGCCTGATGGCATCCTGGGTCACACCATTGATGACGATGGTGTCGCAGAGTTCAAGAAATTGTTGAAGATGAGCATTCACGTCCTCATTGGCTTTCCCATAGAACGGGGTAGCCTGCACCGTAGTCATAAGACCCGTCTTCATCTCAAAGTTGGCATCCCTAGTGTTGATGCTGAATCAAATAGGCACATTGGTAGCAGAGGGAGTCGAGTAATCACGTAGTGTGTTCTAAGCCAACAGCTTTGAGAGTGATGGTGCGAATGCGACTGGTTCGGTGCTGAGAGAATAATTTGCGGAGGAACGATGTGAGGTTAGACTCTTCTCACAAGATTTTTCGGGTTATCGGTGAAGTTGTCGGCAAGTTGAAACCAATCATACACTACCTGTTTTCAAACGAGGAGAAAACAAATCAAGGTTAACCTATTTGGACAATGGTTATGAACCATAGTTATGATCATGAATATAGTTCATAACCATTGTTTAACCGGTGCCTTCCTCGGCAACGGCGCCAGAAATGTTTCTTGGTATTTGATACGGTCACAAATAAATCTGCAAGCGTATGGATACTGATGTAGCATTTCACCCAAGAGTATTCCACAAGTATCATATTTGTTTTTCCATAGGAAAGGCGACGGTGTAAAGAGTTAGATTATATATTTAACATCAAGCTATAATTAATATATCATAGTCTAAACAGAGATTAATGACAATAATGATAATGAGGTGGTGTGACACACAGGAGATTCATCTCTAATAATGCTACACTAGGCAGTGGAGAAGGACTAAAGAGAGCTAAGGTTCATATGTACTTCTATACTTATAATGTTTAGTTTACACTTATCAAATACATGCTTACAAGGCAACAACTTAGTTCTAGACACCCAAGCACTATCGAGAGAGCACTCCCTGCTGGTCTGCCAACGTGGTTATGGCATTTTAGGAGACTCTTACGTCATACCTGGACGTGGAGAAATACAAGGGACGGGCTGGACTAACACCACCTGCCGCCTACCTCACTTTTCATGGGGTATACCCGAGGGTAAGTTTAAATCCATCATAGAATAGGTCATCCAACGATATTTAATTAACCCAGCATCATGCTTATGTTAACAAATCATGACACTAATCTCCCTGGACTCCCACCCTACTCATGGATAAGTAAGAACTGGTGCAACCCGTTAAGATCATTGGATCGATTCGTAGCATACATCGACTAGCCTAATCAAGTGAAGCATATAATTAAAGTATAATATAGTCATAGAACACATAGCTAATAAACTAGTATATAACATAACTAATAAACTAGTATATAAACTATGAACACTAAAGACAATTCCTTTATTAAACTCATAGTCTTAAAAGAAGAGTAAAATACTAAATACCTACCAAAATCTCTTAAAAGACTATAGAACCGAAGACTACTCTAAGCCTAAATCCACTACTACTAGAGAAAATACAACTATATGAGTGAAAGAATTTCTCCTTGATTGTTTGTTGTGAAGTGAGGGACTGATCTCCTTTTATACCCCTCAATGATGGTTGCTAATGACAGTTGCTATCCATAACTGTCATAAGGAGCCAACCAGGGATCACCATGTGGAGGGTGGAGATCAGAGGATGCCAGGTGTCAATTCGGCCGAACCAAGAGTTGGCCGACCCCTGGGCCCACCTCTCGCAACCACCTTTCACTAGAGATTGACATT
The DNA here is from genome assembly GCA_019925245.2 of Oryza australiensis. NCBI lineage: Eukaryota > Viridiplantae > Streptophyta > Magnoliopsida > Poales > Poaceae > Oryza > Oryza australiensis. The sequence goes on along the minus strand of JAIFGZ020000695.1, from coordinate 33,888 downwards.
TGGGCCTCTAAGGCGGTGCACGGTGGTTTGGCCCCACTTTAGATCAATTTGAGCTGCCATCAATCCGTGTGCTCGCACGTGATTCACCAGAGGTGTCTTACTTCACATGTTGGCTCATTTCTCCTTCACCTTAGTGTATAATCTTTGCATCCACAATAATTCTCCAAGACAAGTAGAAGTACATTATTTATAACTAATATACATATAAGAAATGTTAGTTCTCCTTTTATTTATTGAGATAGTTGATGGTCAAAATCAGTACTTAATGACCGTCAACAACTACGAAATGCATGCAGCATACTCTTGTAAAAAAATGTCAAACAACAAAGTTCCCTTCGAGGCACCCGTAGCACCTAAAGAAAGAGAAGCTGTAGAAACAATTCGCTCTGAGACACCCATAGCATGTGAAGAAACATAAGCTATAGACAAAGTTTGTAGCACAGAGCATGATGCAGTGTCTAGCAAAGACACGTGGCACACACCAGTGACCCTTTTCTGATAAAAATAACTATCGAGTAGGCAGTAAGTACAGAACATTGTTGTCCCATTTTATAACTAGCATGTGTATAGATTGTAACCACCTAATGGTTCTACATGATGTGTCTGTGAAAATGGTTACATGATGTCACACAAATGAAAGGAGGGCAAGACTACCACCCAGACCGAAGTCGAGCTAGACATAGCTACGTCCGCCCCTAAGCCTATGGACACGTCGGCAAGTGCAGGAGGACGTGCAAAAAGAAGATACGGTGAGAGAAGTAAGAACCAGCTACCGAAGGAAACATTATGTAACTGCTCTCAACCGGGATGGGAAGCCCGTCGAGCCAAAGATTGTGTTGTCGAAGTTCAGCAACGCAAGCAGAACTCTGGCCAAACTTCACGAGCCACTAAATGTAGAACTATGGGAGAAGGTAAACAAGAGCATTAAGACCCTGTTGTGAAAGGAGCTGTGAAGATTTCTGTACTATCCGCCTGGTTCGGAAGTTAGGGGAAGGGAGTATGTATTGAAAAAAATGGGAGACCATTGGAGACAGTGAAAGTCCGATATGAACATATAGTACGTTCAAAGGAACAGGACCCCATTCACGGGATATGGCAAGATTTCGTAGGTCGATTACGATCAGTTTGTCATGGAGATGACCACACCAGAAGCATTGGCGAAGAGAAATAAGATGTTAGACCTTGCCAAGAGAAACAATTATCCGCGTCGATTGGGTTCGAGCGGAGACGATAGCCACATAGATCAATGGCGAGAAACGGAACAAAAATTTGCAGCACAAGGCAAACCCCTGCAGATCAACCCCCTAAAAGGAACGAAGCAAAAACTTGGTATGGCTATTGATGGTCCTTAAGTATAAAATCTGACTATCAATTAATAAATAAAACCAATTGGAATAAAACATCAAAGTTAGTGGTGGTGGTTATTACTAAACATTTCCACACAAGTTGGTGAATATTTGTATATATGTGAATTATGGATGAAAACCATCCGTCATGCCACGAAACACACCTTCGGCCAATTAGATGCGAGTACACCGTTTGGAGGGCCCACAAGCTAACCAAATCACCTCAAAATGGGCCTACAGCTATGCACCATCATAAGGGCCCACTGGACAATGACCAAGCCAAAGGAAAAGGGGAATGGTGGTGCCAGTGGGTCAGCCAAACCATGGTTCGGCTGAACTACCCTCGGGCCTGTTCATCCCTACCTTCCGCATGGAGGTCCCTGATACATCCCCTATGACGGTTGTGGGTGAACCGATCTTACAACCGTCATAGTAACCATCATTAGAACCTATAAAATAAGTTCTCCATTTCACTCTCGGGTACAACACAACAAGTGGAGTACAACTCACTTACACATTTATGCTACTCTCTAGTAGAATTACAATATAGAAAGAGAGTGAGGAAATGCTCCAAAAGGAGTGCCCCAAATGTCGGAGTTCTCTCCGACGGGAGTTCTGAAGGAGTGCTGGAGGTGTTGACATTCTTCCAAGGGAGTTCTGAAGGAGTGCTGGAGATGTCAGCACTCTCTCCGATCTTGTACCTCAAAGGATGCTTCTTTTATATAAGTACCTTAATCTTCTATAAGTGTGGATCCAAGATTAGGGTAGTAATCAATAGTATAGACGTGGTGTCTAGGCTGGAGCACTACGGGAGACAGGGGGTTTGCCGAGTGCTTGGCGCACTCGGCAAAGGCCAAAAAACACTCGGCGAAGTCTTTGCCGAGTGCTGCACTTGGCATAGCTCACACGGCACACTTCTTCACGGCAAACGGCTCTTTGCCAAGTGTTTTCCCTTGGGCACTCGGCAAAGACTTCGTCGAGTGTCGGACAGGCACTCAGCAAAAAAAAAGGTGTCGTAGCCAGGGGAAAACGGTAACGACGCCCTTCGCCGAGTGTGGCACTCGGCAAAATGGCCCTCTTTGCCGAGTGCAACACTCGGCAAAGTGGCCCCCTCTTTGCCGAGTGCGGCACTCGGCAAAGTGTCCCTCTTTGCCGAATGCTTTTGCGAAAGCACTAGGCAAATGTGCAACCTTTGCCAAGTGCAATTGCAAAAGCACTCGTCAAAGAGTGGCACTCGGCGAAAAGAATTCCAGGTCCTCCAGTTTTTTGTCATTTTGTTGAGTGTTTAGGCCAATACACTTGGCAAAGGCCCTCTTTGCCGAGTGTAACACTCAGCAAAGTGACCATTTTTTCCCTTTTTAATTTGTTCGGTGACATATATGACAAATATATAAAAATATACATCACAGCATCACATATATAACACCATAAGCATCACTCCAAAATCATAACAAGGCATAAATCATAATCACAATCCACAATCCATAATAACAATCCACAATTCATAATCACAATCCACAATCACAATCACATAGTCTAGTTTTGACCACAATCACAACAAGGCATAAATCACCGAGGTGGAAACGACGACGAATATCCAGGGTCATGAGGCACTTCATTTGATGCCGCTAATTGAGGCTGCACAAAGGGAGAAGAGAATAGCATCGGTATTCAATTTATATAAGTATTAAAACAAGGTTGTCAAGTGAAACTGCATGGTTGTCTAAGTATAAGGTAGGAACATACAATCTAAAACATTACAAATTTCATTGCATCGTACTTAACAAGATAATACCATAAGAAATGAAACTATGAGGTTAGTGACTCACAGGAGTGCCTACAGAGGGTGGAGGAGGGAATAGCACCAGTGGTGCAGGATGACCCATGTTTTGAGAAAGAGTTTGCATGTACTCAAACATCTTACTCATCCTCACCTCCATCTCCTCCTGTTTCTTTCTCTATTCTTCCAGGTGGGCCTACAATATTCCATCCCAATGTTACAATGCGAAGCAAACACTCAGTAAAAATCAATGAATGATGAATAAAACAGAAATATATAACCTGGAGTGCCTCCATCCGGGACTATGCAATGTCCGACCGTGGGCGTATGGCCGGGCTTGAGCTCATGCTCCTTGCTCGAATCTAGGACAGAGTGGGAGTAGTGGTTGTGTCGAGTATATTGTCGCTAATCCAGTATTGCCCATGCTTCATGCCTCCTCCCACCCTCATGACGACTTCTCCATCAAGATCCTGGGTGCTTGGATCACACTCTGGCACATGGACCTTCCTTGCCATCGGTGTGTACTCACTGAGGTGGCTGTAGACACTCGCATTGTTGTATGTCGAGGGTGGGTCCTCCGGGTTGTAGTCGACGTTGGACATCACCTTGCCCTTGTGGGCCAAAGCCCATGCCTTGAACTGGGAGATAGGCTAGCCCATCATGCGACACCGACTGCTAATAAAATGATAATATGATTAGGAATTATGCAGAATTGGAGGTTGGAATGAAGAATTGAATTCGTGTACCCATCTAGCTGCATATTCGTTGAGGCTAAGGCTGCCTTGGTGGTGTGGTGCACCTAGCATCATCAAACGCCGCTCCTGGCAAGCGGAGTGCGTCTCCTGCCACTCGGGAGCGCACCACTTGTCCACCATGTGTTCCCAGCAATCGAGAAGCTGGCCGCACCACCACGCAGGCACCTACACGTCATCAAGTGTACTTAATCTTAGAAAAAATCAGTATTATATTTACCAGCATTTATTGTTCCTTCGTCATATTCATGCTTCTTGCTTCCGTTTTGGTGACCTTCAAATTGTTGTAGGCAGTGTTGTATGCTATGATGGCCTGCACGCGCGCCTCATAATGCATGTCAAATCACGAGTTTGTGACATGCTTTGTCAGCGGCTGCAACCGCCCTGGCCTCATATCCATCCTGGCATCTAAAAAATCCTACACATAGACATGATGTATTCAGTCATTGTTTCAATAATGTCTAATGAATGTGATGTATTGAGAAACGTAGTGTGACGAAGACTTACCCATAACTCGGCCTTCACCCGCTCCACCTTGTTGTTGAATACCCTTCCATCCCGATCAGGAAAATCAAGGACGGCGACGTAATGGTCAAACGTGTAGGCAGGCTCTGACTTTTCGGCATACTGAACTAGCCCAGGAAAGTGTACCCTGCACAGAAGACCCAGGATGCCATTGACATGACATTTTTGATTACCTGCTCTGATCACAGTCCAACACCTACCCAAGTGAATTATTACTTTTTATTGTGATTTTTAACAAATCAAAATGGAAAACTAGTGACAACATCTAAAGTTACTGACCGAGTGCCTTCAGGTTGAATCAGCGGGCGTTTCTGGGCAGGTATCGGTCACCGTGGGAGGGTCGAGGGACCTCGCAACCAAACAATAGATGAACTAGAGGAAGCAGATCCCTCAGCCAAAGCAGAACCCCCAGCCTCCTCCTGCTCCTCCTGCTCCTCATCACCAGAGGAAGCTACAGGGAAGGGTAGCCTCCCTTGACCCCTGCCTCCATCCTTGCGTCGACCCCTGCCTCGACCCATCCCGGACCCCTCAGCTGCATTGGCCGCTCTCCTGAACACCGACGCGCACTTTCTCAAACCGCCACATGTTAGTGATATGCCCTAGAGGCAACATGGAGATGTTGGATATCATTGTCAATGTTTATGTATAAATTAACAAAGTGTTATTCAGTTCCATGAAATAGACATATTGTATTGATCAATAAGTATGTGACTTATTTATGAGACTCTATATGTATGAATCTATTTCTAAATGATCCTTGATCATATGTCATATTGTTGGAAGAAATATGATTCTAAGATCGGCATGTTTATTGATTGATGATCATGTCTCATAGATCATGGTATGGAGATACCAAATCAATATACATGGACATGTGTTAGAGAACACATTGTTGGATAGACCCACCATGAGACACTATAGGAATTAATGTGTCATTAGTTGGTCTCAAGTAGTGTTGGTACAAAGTCCTTAGACCTGAGATCATCATGGATTCCAACATGTGTAGTAGCCTACTTTGGGACTACCAAACGCTATTCCGTAACTGGGTAGTTATAAAAGTAGTCTTCGGGTTTGCTATGAAACATGTAGTTGGATGTGAGTGATCAAGATGAAATTTGCCCCTCCTTTAGGAGAGATATATCTGGGCCCCTCGAGGTAATGGATTATCGAAGTGTTGGCCATGCTGAGTTGATTGAGGAGTCAATCAATAGATAGATAATCCAATACGGTTCGAGTGAATGGTTAAGCTATTGAAGGAATGGCACACACATCTTGCCTATAGCTTAATTGGTATCGTGAGGCAAAGGGATTTGTGTACGCATTACAGGTTCAGAGCCGATATTATATTCTTGTATACTATGATGTCAATATGTACTGCTAGGCGCCGCTGTTGATAGATCGGCTGAGTTGGACTCAAGCCGACGGTCGACTGAGTTGGGCTCGAGCCGACGATCGGCTGAGTTCTACTTGGGTCGAAACCGAGTATACCTGAACCTACAGGGTCACACACTTAAGGGGATAAGAACAGGCATTCGAGTTGGACTCGGATATGGCTCGATCGGATAGGGATCCAATCGGATAGAGTCCTATGGGCTTATGAAGTCCGGCCGGCCAACTCTATGAAGATTCGGATAGGATCCGATTCAAAATAGAGTCCCGATGGGCCTCTAGGCCCAACCGGCAACTCTATATAAAGAGGGGTGGAGAGTTGTGGCATGTGAATTGAACCGAATTAATCTGATTTGGCGCAACAGAAGTCGGCGAGATCAATCTCCACGGAAACCCTCCCCGCCTTCGAGCCAAAACCCTAGCCTTGCATCTTGTGCTAGCACACGGGTGTTAGGCGTTCTGTCCCCGGACGTGTGGATACCGGTAGAGGCGCTGCTACGTTGTGGTGCTATTCGTCGGCTAAGAATCGGCTGTGGTGGAATCGGCTGCGGTCGAGCGCATCGGAGCGAGGCGCGCGAGCATGGTCGGACGACTCGGCGAATTAGACGACTCGGTGAATCGACTGATTGGTGAATCGGCTGTTCCCAGGAATCGGCTATCGGCTTGCGGGAATCGGCTGTCGGCAAATCGGCTGTCATCGGCCAGCACTGTTCCAGATCAGATAGCTCCTGATTGGCTAATCCGCTGCACTCTACTCCAATCGGTAACGATCTATCGACCCTTACTTACAAGTGTTCCTAGTTTGCGCGGTAGAAATTCTCGTTATTAGCTATCGTAGCTTCCGCGTAACCCTTCAGTGGTATCAGAGCTAATCTTGCTTAGATCAGGTTTTAGATTGGATCTAGAACAAGTTTAGCATACGGGTTGATTAGATCAATCGGTTTTACGGGATCTATAAAGGAGAGTAGATGGTAATTGCATTCCTTGATAGTGTATCGGAACGGCGTATTATGATTACGTCGAAGCAATATCCATAGAACTTGGTTTGAGTTGGGTTCGAGATAGCGTTCCTTGATAGTGTATCGGAACGGTATAATGTGATTATGCCAAAGCTGTCTCATAGCCCGACCTTGTTTGCTGCCCCCTCACGCCTACGCAAACCATCTCCCTTGATAGTGTATCGGGATTCTATCCGATCGGATCCCTATCCAATCGAGCCGTATCCGAGTCCAACTCAAATGTTTGTTCTTATCCCCTTTAGCGTGCGACCCTGTAGGTTTAGGTATACTCGGATTTGACCCGAGTCCAACTCGGCCGACCGTCAATAGTGGCGCCTAGCAACACATATTGACACCATAGTATACAAGAATATAATATTGGCTCTAAACCTGTAATGTGTACACAAATCCCTTTGTCTCACGATACCAATTAAGTTATAGGCAAGATGTCCGACATCCTATTAATCATTCACTCAAACCGTATTGGATTATCTGTCTGTTGATTGACTCCTCAATCAACTCGGCATGGCCATGCACTTCCATAATCCATTACCTTGAGGGGCCCAGAGATATCTCTCCAAAGTAGGGGCAAATTCCATCTTGTTCACTCACATCCCACTCCATGTTTTATAGCAAACCCAAAGACTACTTTTATAACTACCCAGTTACGGAATAGTGTTTGGTAGTCCCAAAGTAGGCTACTACACATGTCAGAATCCATGATGATCTTAGGTCTAAGGGCTTTGCACCAACACTACTTGAGACCAACTAATGACACATTAATTCCTGTATCATGGTGAGTCTATCCAACAATGTGTTCTCTAACACATGTCCACGTATATTGATTTGGTATCTCCATATCATGATCTATGAGACATGATCATCAATCAATAAACATGCCGATCTTAGAATCATAATTGTTCCAACAATATGACATGTGATCAGGGATCGTTTAGAAACATATTCATGCATAAAGAGTCTCATAAATAAGTCACGTACTTATTGATCAATACAAGTTATCTATTTCATAAAACTGAATAACACTGTTCATTTATGCATAAACATGGACCATGATATCCAACATATCCATATTGCCTCTAGGACATATTACTAACAAGAACTCCCTTGTAGCCCATCTTCTTGAAAGAACACTCTGTCATATGTGTTTGGGTCCATGTTGTAGTCTTCATTGTTTGGTACAGGTAGTTTACCGTGTGGCGATACCTTGTACACAACATCCCAACCCCTTAAGACGGTCATCAGTTTGGCACGGGTATGAGATATAATAAACTTGTGTGGCCTATTGCGCAACAATATAGACATTGTCTCCTGCTAAGACAGATAACTATCGAATTTCGACTAGCCCAAGATTAGGTGTCTGTCTCACTTGTGCAGGATCAAACCAATGGCATTTGAATATGACAGGATTAAGAGTTCTACAACCATGAAACATGAGTTCGTATATTTCTTCAATTCTTCCATAATACTCGACCCCATCAAGGCCTGGAGTAAAAACTCCAGTATTTGTGGTTCTTCGATTGGGCCGACTCTACTCATGGCTTGTTGTGTGAAAGCGATATCCATTCACGGCATAACCGGTCAATGACCTAACCCTATAGGAACAACCATTAGCAACTTGTCTCAACTCAGCACTCATAGACGCATTGGTTTGGCCCTACAAGTTAAAGCAGGTTGTAAAGTCAAACTTGTAAAGTTCACAAGATATTATTCACATCGGTTTGGATAGTACCTTATGTTTGAACCAAGAAATGAAATCGGGCATTCCATTTCCCGCACCCTGTCTTAGAAGGTTTTCAGCTTCATGTAGGTAGGTTCCCTTGGTTGGCGCCAAAATTGATGTTGAAATTCCTTGTACCAACGAGAACAAGGGGGTTGGATGCCTAATAGTGACTACTCGAGAACAAGTTTGTTGAGAACTTACCGCATGTACGGCTCCACTTCATCAAGGTTGGTCAACACATATAGCATGATAGTGCGCCACTCTTCATGTTTCAATGTCTTGTGGGTCGCTTCACTTGCACTTCCAAATTGCCCTCGGAAAAGACTGAGGTTCAATTCATCTTCGCTAGCATTGTAACGAGGGGGTGGATTATGCACGCTAGGAAGGTTGTCAGCATAGTATTTTGATGTGAAGTTTGACACCTTCTCCAGAATGTATGCCTCTGCAATGGAAGCTTCAATCTTACATTTATTTTTACATTTAGTTCTAAGAACCTTTAGACATCTCTCAATTGGATAGCACCAACGGTGCTGCACAGGCCCCACCATTCGTGCCTCATATAGGAGGTGCATAATCAAATGCTGCATCGGATTGAAGAAGCTGGGTGAAAAGATCTTCTCCAACTTACGGAGCCACACAGGTGTCGTTTTTTCCATTTCTTCAATCACGGTCCAAGATACCTCCTTAGCACACAGCTGGTGAAGAAATTGCTCAACTCTGCCAGCACTAGCTAGACCTGCTCAAGGACATAGCCATGGACCATCATCGGGAGAAGCCGCTCAATCCATATGTGATAGTCATGACTCTTGAGCCCATTGATTCGCATAGTAGATAAGTTCACTCCCCTCTTCATATTCGCTGCATACCCATCAGGGAACATTAATGTTTGAAACGATTCGAGTACTTTCCTCCTTTGGGCCCTCGTCAGGACAAAATCAGCCTTAGGCTTTCTCCATGACTTGCCGCCTCTGGGAAGCGCCATGTCTAGCTTTGGTCTATTGCATAACATCGCTTGATCCACTCTAGCCTTAACATTGTCCTTTGTCTTATCAGGAATGTCCATGATTGTACCAAAAGCTGCCTCGACAACATTCTTTTTAGTGTGCATTACATCAATGTTATGTGGAAGAAGGAGGTCATCAAAATAGGGGAGCTTCCACAGGGCCAACTTCTGAGCCCAGGCATGCTGCTCACCATATCCCACAAAACCACCTCCTTCTTCATCGACCTCGAGAGAATCTAACTGAGCACGAACCGTGGCACCTGTCATCATCTATGATTCAACCTCGTTAACTCTAACATCTTTCCTAAAGTTCTTGATGTCTCGTCTGAATGGATGGTTAAGAGGGAGGAATTGTCGATATTTGTCGAACGAAGAATACTTACCACCCTTCGCCAACCAAATGAACTTCAGAGCTGCCACGCATACTAGGCATGGAAACTTCCCGTGAACACACCAGCCACAGAATATCCCATATGCTGGCAAATCATGCAGGGAGTTTTGGTACCAAATATGCATTTTGAAGTTTGTCTTTGTAGCTCGGTCGTATGTCCATACCCCTTCCTCCCAAGAATGAACCAAATCATCAATCAAAGCCTCCATGTAAACACTCATATTATGTTAGTGGTATGCCCTAGAGGAAACATGGAGATGTTGGATATCATGGTCAATGTTTATGTACAAATGAATAAAGTGTTATTCAGTTCCATGAAATAGACATCTTGTATTGATCAATAAGTACGTGACTTATTTATGAGACTCTTTATGCATGAATCTATTCTAAATGATCTCTGATCACATGTCATATTATTGGAACAAATATGACTCTAAGATCGGCATGTTTATTGATTGATGATCATGTCTCATAGATCATGGGTATGGAGATACCAAATCAATAAATATGGACACATGTGTTAGAGAACACATTGTTGGATAGACCAACCATGAGACACTACAGGAATTAATGTGTCATTAGTTGGTCTCAAGTAGGTTGGTGCAAAATTCTTAGACCTGAGATCATCATGGATTCCAACATGTGAAGTAGCCTACTTTGGGACTACCAAACGCTATTTCGTAACTGGGTAGTTATAAAAGTAGTCTTCGGGTTTGCTATAAAATATGGAGTGGGATGTGAGTGATCAAGATGGAATTTGCCCCTCCTTTGGAGAGATATTTCTGGGCCCCTCGAGGTAATGGACTATGGAAATGCATGGCCATGCTAAGTTGATTGAGGAGTCAATCAATAGACAGATAATCCAATACGGTTCGAGTGAATGGTTAAGCTATTGAAGGGATGGCACACATCTTGCCTATAGCTTAATTGGTATCATGAGGCAAAGGGATTTGTGTATACATTATAGGTTCAGAGCCGATATTATATTCTTGTATACTATGATGTCAATATGTGCTGCTAGGCGCCGCTGTGGACAGATCGGATGAGTTGGACTCGAGCCGACGGTCGGCTAAGTTAGACTATAGCCGAAACCAAGTATACCTGAACCTACAGGGTCGCACGCTTAAGGGGATAAGAACAGGCATTCGAGTTGGACTCGGATAAGGCTCAATCAGATAGGGATCCGATCGGATAGAGTCCTATGGGCTTACGAAATCCAGCCGGCCAACTCTATGAGATTCGGATGGGATCCGATTCAAAATAGAGTCCCGATGGGCCTCTAGGCCCAACCGGCAACTCTATATAAAGGGGTGAGGGGTGGAGAGCTGCGCGGTAGGCAATTGAACTGAATCAATCTGATTTGGCGCAACAGAAGTCGGCGAGATCAATCCCCACGGAAACCCTCCCCACCTTCGAGCCAAACCCTAGCCTTGCATCGCGTGCTAGCACACGGGTGTTCGGCGTTCTGTTCCTAGACGTGGCGATACCGGTAGAGGCGCTGCTACGTTGCAGCGCTGTTGATCGCCTACGAATCGGCTGTGGTGGAATCGGCTACGGTCGAGCGCATCGGAGCGAGGCATGAGAACGCGGTCAGACGACTTGAATCGGCTATCAACGAATCGGCTGATTGGTGAATCGGCTGTCCCCGGGAATCGGCTGTTGGCTTGCGGGAATCGGCTGCACTGTTCCGGATCGGATAGCTCCTGATTGGCTAATCCACTGCACTCTACTCCAATCGGTAACGATCTATCGGTCCTTACTTGCAAGTGTTCCTGGTTTGCGCGGTAGAAAAGTTTTGTTTTCGGCTAGCGTAGCCTCCGCGTAACCCTTCATATTATTCTCCGAATGTTTAGGAACTATCAACGACAAGAAGATATTCTATCGTTGAAAGAGGGCGCCGGGGGGAGACTGAGGGGGATAACGAACATGGGCCAACAAGTGTATGGGGCAGCCGCCATTCCATAAGGATTGAACCCATCCATTGCCAGCGCAACACATACATTACGAGCCTCTAGAGCTTTCCCAGGATGAATCACATCAAACCTTGTCCATGCTTCACCATCGAATGGATGTACCAACTTCTCAGGTGTATCGACGTCCATGTTTGTGCCATATCATCTGTTTCGCGGATTCCTTGGTCATGTAGAGTCGTTGGATCCTCGATAAGAACGGAAGGCACCGTAGGATCTTCACAGGGATTGCGAGCTGCCTCTTATGACCATCACCAGAGTCTACCTCCACGAACCTAGAGGATCCACACTATCCACAGTATTTTGCTTCCGCATGCTCTTTCCTAAGTAGGATGCATCCCTTCGAACAAGCATGTATCTACTCATATGGCATCTTAAGTGAATGAAGGAATTTATGTGCCTCATACATGCTCTTTGGTAGAATGTGACCATTCGGAAGCAGGCTATCAAAAACTGTCAATATAACATCGAAGTCCTCTCTACTCCAGCTAAACTAGGACTTCACGGCCATTAGGCGTGCAACATCCAGTTGAGAAACCTTAGTATGCCCATGAAGTGGTTGCTGTGTCACAGACAACATGTCGTAATACGCCTTTGCGGTAGCCTCCGGCTCCTCCTCCCTACGTCCTTCATCAAATTGTGCTTCATCATAGTCATTTAACATGTCTCCTACCCCAGCATCAGCATCAAAATCCTCGATGTGTTGTCTCACGACTTCATATCTCCCACGATGGGCTTCACCATGGAAGGTCCACTGGGTATAGTCTGATGTAAATCCATTCTTGCAAAAGTGTTTACCCATGATCTCTTTTGTTTGTCGCTTAATGTTTGCACAAATGCTATAGGGACACCAAGTGGTACGCGTTCCTTTAACCTTGGCAAATGCAAGTTCTGAGAAAGCATCGGTCTTCTCAATCCATTCATCGGTCAATGAACCGTGACTTGAGCAACCCATGTACATTCACTCACGGTCATCCATCCTCTAACATATCAAAGAAGAATATAAAAATCATTTGCATCTACCGAGTGCCTATACTGTCTAATAGGTAAAGATAAGTCCTAATCCCACCCGAGGATGTGTAGGTGGGTTAGTTTCCATGATCTACTCCTATCTAAGATAGAATTTTGGTAGCATCTCCTCCTTGTTCTCCAAATACACATCCCAAGCAGGGAGATTGTGTATCCGGAGAACAACGGGAGATCTTGCCGAAATTTTGTCTCGGATCAGAGTACTAGAGCATGGAAACTAAACTCATCTACACATCCTCGGGCTGTCCAAAAAACATGGACAATTCAAAACAGATACGGTTAAAGATATGCAAGCTCTGCATAATTCCAGCCGTATCTCTTTGGAACGAAAGACACCTAACTAGATTACGTTATATATGTGTGGCCGGCGACGAAGGCAGCGGCACCTGCAGAACAGGGAAGCACGGCTCGATGGCCAGCACACAAGCGACAGCAGGGCTGCGTGATGCGACTTTGTTCCTCACCTAAAAATGAAGGCTTTGAATGTTGAGATCACCTTAGGGCTTGTCGGAGCAGGCGTGATACCGAACGTGGGATCGGGGCCGGGACCGGCGTGGCCGGGGGATGGAGCGGGGCCGGCAACCGACACAGCCGGGGAAGCGCGTGGCGGAAACAAAATGGGATTGCCCCTATTTCCTTGGGACAAACAAAACACATTCATCTTAAGCAACAACACCCATTGCTCAAATTCTAGCCCATATTTACTTCTATTTCAACATGGACTCGATGTTACCCTTATTTTGGCACCATGAGAATTCAAACATGAATTTTACAAACACATAGAATTAAACTCTGAAAAATTCAACACTAAAATTAACAAAATTTTACCTTGCACAAGGATGGCATGGCGGGGGGGCCGGTAGGGCGCGGCGGGGCAATGCGGCGGGGAGGGCAACGACGGGGCGGCCGCGGCGTGGGAGGGCAGCGACGGGGAGAGCGGCAACGGGACAGCCACGGCGGGAAGCGGCTGGGAGGGCGGCAACGGCGCGGCCGCAACGGGAGAGGGTGGCGACGGGGCAGCCACGGCGTGGCGGCGGCAGAGGGCCGCGGCGGCGTTGCTGTGGCAGCGGGCCCAAGCGGCGGCCGGGGGGTGGCGGTGGTGGTTCTTTTTGTTTTGTCTACATGGTGCGTGCCGAGGATGGGGATTCGGCAATATATTCCTCATGTTGAGTGCTCGGGATCCGGCACTCGGCAAAGTCGCTTTGCCGAGTGCCGATCCCGAGCACTCGACATAGTTTTTACTATTTTCCAGTTTAGGAGTTAAGAAATTTAAAATATATTTCTATAAATTTTGTCGTGTGCTTTTTTTTGCCGAGCGTAGCACTCGGCAAAAAGTCTATATTTCATGCAACTAATAATATAAAAATTATCAAATGGATAGAAAATTTACCAAAATTTGACATAAACCAATCTATGCTAACTATTGCCCATAGAAAAAGTTTTGAAGTCAAACCCAATTATGTTGTCACTTTGCCTACAAATCCTACCGATCCTTCTCAAAACTTTCAATCTTCCTCGGAAGCTTTGGTTTGTGACTGTTGTATGTGAAAAAATATTCGAAACCTTCTCAATTTGTTACCACGGCCTCAACGTATGATATCATGACCTCCTGACAAATTTCAGGATTTTCAGATTTTGTTTGCTATTTTAACAATTTTTCAAACCATTTGGTCCACGTTCATGATCGTGTTTCCATAAGAAAATGTTTAAAATTTCTTTTTATTTCCTGGATAAGGCCTCAAACTAGAATAAATAACATGAATATCATTTTTCCATTCCATTATTTGAATCACTTGCAGTAAAATTTGACACTTGACAAAAAATTCTATAAATACAATAAATCAAAGAAATATAGCTAAACGGATCGATAAAAATACCAAATTTTAAAATTAAGGACCATATGTTTTATTTAGAGAGTAGAAAAAGTTTGGAGGGCAAAGGAGGAAAAAATTTTCAAAAGTTTGCCAAGTGTCGAGAAAAACACTCGGCAAAGAGTCATTTTGCCAAGTGCCAGGGTGAGGCACTCGGCAAATAGGCCATTTTGCTGAGTGCCAGGGTGGAGCACTTGGTAAAAAGGCAATTTTGTCGAGTGCCTGGGTAGGACACTCGGCAAACTAGTCCATGAAACGGCAGTTATGGTAACCGAGTGACAGTCGTTACGCTTTTCTGACTGCCACTAAGAGGCCCTCAGCAAAATTTGTTGTTTGCCAAGTGCGAGAGTGGGGCACTCAGTAAAATGGGTTGCCGAGTGCCTGAGTAGTGCACTCGGCAAACAACCTATTTTGCCGAGTGTTTTTTTGCTGAGTGTAGGCACTCGGCAAATGGACAATTTTGTCGTGTATTTTTGTTTGCCGAGTGTCCACTTGACAAAAAAATGGTTTGCCAAGTGCCCGATGAAATGCTCTCAGCAAAGACTCCGGCACTCGACAAATTTGTTGTTTCCCGTAGTGAAGGTTACATTTGTTTGTTGTGTGCTCCACTGGTTGTAGAGGTATGTGGCAGGTGATGACAGCCTTGTCCCTTTGTAATCCACCACGTTCGGATATATCATAGAGTTAGACCAGAGTCTCTTAGGCAGACCAGGGGTAAGCCGGTACCCGAAGCAATCAATAGAGTTTAACCCGTAGGAATCCTCTCTAATGTAAACTTACCATTAGTTGTTGTCCTTGGCTGAATCCTGTTCTTAGATTATATACACAGTTTCCTGTGATTCGATACCCTTGAAATACTCTGAGGCGAAATGCTACAACGGTATTCTTGTGTTTATGGATTTATCTGTAACTTTAACAAATAGCAACGACCACCCGTAAAAACTATTTCTGTGATAATGGTAACCATTAATCCATCTGATCTTCTTCCGGAAAGAAAGAATTGCATGCTTTTGTTTTTTGTTTTACTTTTCCAATGTAAGATTTAAATTTACAAAGTAAATTTTGGGATTTACAGTCTTACATCGTAATTGAGATTTATATTGTAAATACATTAACCTTTACATGTAATTTTGAATTTTTAAGACTTACATTGTAAATATATGTTAACTATTTTTTAATAGAAAATATGACGACAAATATAGCTAGTCAAATCGGCGTTTGGCCTTAGAACTTGTAAGCATCTTGGAGGGATTTTCAGATCCCGACCATCTAAAGCTGAAAAACGACGGTTCAGATTCATCAACTTTCATATTCACAACGGTTCAGATCAAGATCGAGAAGATGATTGCCTAGTTTGACTTCGGTTTTGCTTGATTGACAAATAAACCCTGCATCGATTACTCTTCAAAGGATAGTATTTCTTATACCATCCTTCGCTCTCTTGGGATAATATATAGTAGTACGAACATTACCTTTTCACAGATTGACGTATAGGATCGCCACGACAAACATAGCCGTTGCAAGAGATAGACACGATTCCGGGGACACCAAACGAAACGAAGTACTGCATGCCACAGTACGTGCCTGCCACTGCAACTTCATCTCGGTTCATCCGCTCCTTGCACGCATATGCACGATACCGATACACACACTGCACATGCAGCAATTAACGACTCCCCCAGCTCGGTTGCGTCTTACGTGCCTGCGCGCGCCTGCGCATGCAGCGTAGTGCCCTGTCACGCGTACCGCGCGCCCATGCCGCTTTCTCTCGCCGGCCGCCTCTGCCATGCCGTGCCGTGCCGCCCCGCCAAGCCTGCTCGTCTCAGGTGCCCCTAGAATCTCTAGATCCACCTGACCCGTTCGTCAGGCATGCATGCACGGTGGGACGGCGACGGCGCTGCAGTGTGTGCCTGGCTGCCGGCCGGTGTGTCCAACGTACGCGCGATTATTGCTTGCACGCTTGGTGCTCCCGTTGCCGTGCGCGCGCGGCGTGCAAGGTCACGGCCGGGCCCCTGCGTCGTGCCGTCCAAACACTTCCTCGTCTCAACATTGATGGTAAATCCACGGAAGCAAAGAAGAGCTTCTTATATATGCACTACAACGGTCATCCTCATCTCAATCGAACGACAACCCTCATCTGTATCGGATATAGCGTCCGTCACAACAAAAAGGTCACCGTTACGAGAAGTCATCTCTATCGGGTAAAAGCTTATCACCGATTTTAATTATCTTTGTCGGGCCTAAACTTACGCCCGTCACCGATAGGTTTGACCCAGAAGACCAGTCAAACAAGGACCCAACACTGATGATATAATCTCAAACAGGCCATAATTAGTGTCCGTCACAGATGACTAACATCTCTCGAGCTTTAACTTAAGTCCGTCACTAATGACTAACATCTTCATCGGGCTTAATTTAAAGCCCGTCACCAATGAGTTTTTCTCAAAAAAATTTATTCTGTTTCTTGGCTAGCCTCAGGCTTTTTCTAGCCATGCCCGTTGCAAAAATGATAGAAACAGAGATATATTACATCTGACATTCACATCTATTCACATACACATCCATTATTCACATATTTCACATTTCAAGTATAAAGCATATTTGATAATTTTAATTTAATAATATCATAAGTCCATTATTCACATATTTCATATTTCAAGTATAAAGCATATTTGATAATTTTAATTTAATAATATCATAAGTGTTACATATTTACATGTCTTTGACATTAATTTTAAAATGTTAAAATAAGTTTATCCTATCCCGAAATTTAACCCGTAATCTACACATTCCTTTGAGATGTATTATGTCGCGGACAATAAATTCTCGCTATCTCTTCTCTAATCTCGTCGAAGCTTTTAGGCACGAATGGATATATTATCCTACATGTACATCGTTCAAAATTAGTCGATCGATATATATATATATATATAATTTGAAGTAGGTAGTATACATCACAATTTAGATCACAAACCTAAAATTTGGCCATAGTCGTGAACTTGTTGTTGTACAGAATTCGCATGCTGTAGCACACATGGAATCCGTACTGGTCGCCTATTTGTTGTTTGATGGGGAAGTCTGTTTTGTGGATGAGGCTTTTTTGGTAATTGTTATGCCAGCCTCTTTTCTCCACATATGTTCCCCACGCTTCACTGATTGCTTCTTGGATCCAAGTCCAGTCATACGTCTTAGTGATTTTAGAGTTTATGTAATGATATGTACTCTATTATGGCGTAATGACCAGAAGGATCCAATGGGCACTGCGGCATTAATATAGTGAAAGCTAAATTCTAAAGCACTACATGTCATGCAATTACATATAGGCGCATAGAAAGTACTCCTTGTATTGGTTGAACAACAAGGTCTCAACTATGTATTTCACCATGGCCTTCATGTCGTGTTGAAGATTAGTGACCGTGACCAATTGTGGATCCAGGAAGGCCACTTCCACTGCATATCTCTGGCACCACTTTCAACTATGCCTAAACACAAGACAATGTCACTTATAAGCGTGTTATAAGGATTGTTGTTACCAAAATTGAGAAACGCAAGAATACTTACAATGAGTAGCACTTGAGTAGACTTATGTCCACCGCTCGTAGTCTGTAGAGGTCAAACAGATCCTTGAAGTTTATGGCAATGTAGTTTTCAGGCCCAAAAAATGATTTTCCATCATGATAGCCTATGATGTCATTCTCTTTGTTCGTCCTCTTGCTTTTTCTCTCCATGTAGTAGAGGTGGAGCTCCCTGTAAGCTTTGCCCATCGTTCGTATGGTGTTGTCTCCAACCAAAGGCATGCCTAGTTGGAACAACGCCGGAGGAACGTTCTTAGTCATGTCTAGCTTCTTCGGAGCAAGACGCGAGAGCTGCACCTTGCCTTGGGCTCTTCCTCTCACCCTTGCCGTAGGATTTTCGTTAGTTATTTGCGGAGGAGAGAAACACACCTTCCTTGATTTCTTGAGTGGTGGGGGATTAATGGTCGTATTGTCGGCCTCCATGTCACCTTGTCGAACAGTGGGAGCTGGAGAGGCTGGAGGGGCTGAAGGAGCAGGCCAGTTGGGGCGGCGGCCGAGTGCTCGGTGGAGTGCCTGACCTCAGAATCAACTTGATTTCAATGAGGCCCTTTTGCCATTGGATAAAGGTTCCACGTGCAACTCCTAGGGTTAGGATCTCATCGTTTGGTGGATCTTTGTAAGGGCAAATGGGCCCATTCGTTCTTCACTAGTGTCCACTTGAACTTTCGCGTGGTCAGCCATCAGTTGCGCCCCATGCACTCTTGTATCTAGGGTCGGCTTAAAGGAAAGTCCCTCGGCCACCGGAACCGTGAAGGTCGGCATCACCTTAACGGTTAGCACACAGTTAGTCGGTTCCTGTGATAGATTCATCCATAATTTTGGAATACTATATTATAAGGATTTGTTAAGACTGTTACACATTGTGACCGAGAGTTTTACCATTATTTGATCGACGGTGGATAGGACTGGTTGTGGATGTTCTGCCACCTCAGTTGACGCGCAACTACTCCGCTTTTTGTGTCGGACTGTCTCGGATCGGAACGACGGCATGCTCGGTGGTCAGAAGCTGTCCTCGCATCTCTTCCCTGATCTTGGTAGTCACCTCTTGCAACCTCTCCTCTATTTCAGAGCTTAGCTTGGCTCTAACCTGCTCCCGGATCTTCTCGACCAGACGTGTATCTTTTTCCGCCTTTGAGAGAGCCCGCTTCTTGTACTGCCCTGCGTATTCTGGAAAACCATATTTCCAAGGGACAGAAGCGCCAACGCCCCTAGTCCGTCCACGGTGTTCGTTGTTGCCTAACTCTTGAGTGAGAATGTCATCCTCGCGTCTAGAAGAGCAGGCCTCTTGGGAGGTCTGTCTCACGACAACCAACTCTTTCTGCAGTACAAGTGAGTTCGGTATAAATCAAGAGTACGATTTGTGTAAAGGAAATAAACATGTTAAGGTGAGACACTTACAATATGTTCGTAAACTTGTTGATCTTGGGGATTTGGGAAAGTGATTGTTCCATCATTGTTCTTCACAGCCCTTGCCCTAGCCCAGCTCCTTGCCCTTGGGTGCAGGATATCGGCAAATGGAGACGACATGTTGGATGCATCTACCGCCTCATCCTCTTTCTGCCATTGCTCAAGCTTCCTCGCATATCCCCCGGTGCCAAGCCGGTGCGGGTGCACGTTCCGAGCCTGAAGTGCCCTAAAAGCCTCAGCTTTGGCTCGGGCTTCCTCAGTTGATTTATTCTCGACGAACTGCTCCCACACCTCTTGCGTGAGCCAGGGGCATTCCCCAAAAGGCTCCCCTGCGCTGGGGTTGTTGATGTACTCATTGACTAGCTTGGACTTAAAGTTCTTCCAAGCGATCCCAAACGACTTGAAGGCCATAGTCTTTAGCCTTTCCTCGTCGGTTGCGGGATAGTCGAAGCTCTTCTTGAACTTCAGCCATGCAGATCCCTTCTCGACGTCCGGCATGTCATTGATGTTATCAACCAAGATCATGAAGGTCTGCCTTCCTATTATCCTGCATATGGAGCTAAATTTCCTGCACACGCTCTTGGATGCGGTCGGCTTTCCTAGGAGGTCCACCTCTTTTATGGTGTACCTCTCTCTTTGGATTCTATTGCCGTTCCTAGGAGCCCATGTTCTTGTGAACCCACTAGTTGTCGTCGATAGTATTCCGTCGTGCTGCGACATCCTCTAAATAGCTTGCAACATCATAAAATGAAAAAATTAATTTAATCAAGAAGAAAAGGGATTGGAAATAAAGAATATATTTTTTAAAGGGAGGAGAATAAATCTTTGAATATAATTTTGAAAGGTAGGAGATAATACAGATAATACAAATAATAGGCCGATCACCAACTAACATCAATACAACTATAAGAGTCTAGCACAATCACTAATATATGCATTTCATTTCAAGAAAAATAAAGATCACATTCTTTATATATATTCCCTTATTTTTAAAGAGAAAGGAAAGGACTACCTCAAATATAATATGACAACACTAATATATGTTTATTTCTCACTAGATATTTGTCAATTTGTAAAAAGTGTTCGGAAACTATATATGTCACTATAACATTATATTGGTGCCAACATCAAAATATAACAAATCTACATTCATCTACACACATTACATAGTATTATTACGGTCCCATAATACACATATAAACATATACACATATTTTAGACTCATTCTTAAATAGATATCGATGAGTCTCGAATTCATAGCATGGCACATCTCAGATTCATATACATGCATGGCACATCTCAGATTTAACACCATTATATTGTGGGAACATGAGAGAGATAGAGACTAACCTGGAGCGGTGAGGGAAGGAAGACGACCAGGCTCGGGGACGGCGGCGCTTGGTGGCGACGAGGGAAGAAGATGGTGCACGGGCTCGGGGCGGTGTGCTCGGTGGCGAAGAGGGAAGAAGATGGCGCCGGGCTTAGGGATGGTGGTGGGCTCGGGGACGACGACGCAGGCTAGGGACGACGGCGACGGGCTTGGGCCGATGGCACCGGGCTAAGGGACGACAGCGTAGGGCTTGGGGACGACGATGATGTGCTTGGGAGGACGACGGCGCCAACCTCGGGAGGCGCGAGAGACGCGCAGAGATGCTAGGGTTCGAGTGAGTCGGGACTTAGAAATTTTTTGCGCTAATGTATAGAACTAAACGATTTGGAATCACATCCATGACGGGCTTTAGATTAAGCCCGATTGAGATGAGTCATCTCAATCGGGATTAATATAGAGCCCATCACGATGATGTCTAGTTCGACGCCCAACGGTCGATGGAAAAATTATATCGGTAATAGGCTTGATATAACGCTCGTCATGGATGCCATCATCGATGACGGGCTTAAAGATTAAGCCCGATTAGTAAATTAATTATCTCTGTCGAATGCAATTAAGACCCGTCACCAATGACTCATCGGTGACGGGCGTAAAGTTTAAACCCGATTAGTGCATTAATCATCTCTGTCAGGCTCAAAGCTTAAGCCAGTTTGGACCACACATCTTCCCTTTTAGTATTTAATATAAAGCACATCAACGATATAATTTTTCCACTTGTACAATTTATATATTTCACTGAATAATTCATTAAATAATTCTCCATGTTCAATAAAATTTAATACAAAATATTTTATCCATTAAAAAATTTATTTATTTCACTGAAATATTCACTAAATAATTCTCCATGTTCAATAAATTATTTAATTCATTAAATAATTCTCCTGTTAACTAAATTCAATATATAAATTACTGTTTTCATGTAATTCACTAAATAATTGACACAAAAGGGTTGCTAATACAAAATAGTTCATTCATTACAAGAAATAGAAAAACAAAAAAGTACAAAGACATCAATCACAAGGTTATGTCTTCTATATGATCTGACCGAGCATATGCCACACCCTTCGCCGGATCACCCAGCTTTGACTTTTTCCTTCGTCGGCACTTTTCCTTCTCTTGTATCGAGAAGTCTTGTAGGCAGGACAAGCACTTAGGTCTCGCATATTGCTTGTGATACGGTATGCGGTCGTTTGGTGTACAAGCATGAATTCTACGGACCTCTAACCGTGGATATAAAACCTGCTTTGCTTCATATGTCATCTCGGGCATTGTGTTCTCATACGGAAGCATGGTCTTGAGAATTTCCAAAAGCGTATGACACTCTTGTCTGTCCATCCACTACTTGCCTTCCGCTTCATTAGTTTTAAGGTAGCTGATAATTTGGTGTGTTTTGCCTTGCATCCGACGTATAGAGGCTTCTCATAGTCAGCGACCAACTGCTAAACTTCATGGAATCTCTCTCGTTGTAGGTGGGTCCTCAACGTCACGTAACATGTCTTGCAGGCGGATCGTTATCCACATCAACCCTTTCACCGTCCAATGGAGAAGGTACAAACATGTCATGTCCATCTTCATCTTCTTGATTTTGTGCATCACTTCTGTCTGTAGCTGCACCATTGCCTGATTCTTGCTCTCTCTGTTTCACCAACATGTGTAGTCTCTCAGATGAGCATATATGTCACTCTGCTACAAAATATATTCTCATTTTTGCAATCTACGCATGGACAATACATGTAATCGCTCTTTCTTCTTTTCCTATCCTCCTTCGCGGCGTTTATAAAATTTACCCGCCATTTCGATACTCTTCGCTGTAACGTCGCGCAGTTTTCCCATATATTCAACTTCGATCCATCGCTAAGCTGCAAAAAATGGAAAAAATATTTAAAAAATATTTTTTGGGTAAGTATTTACTAGATTTATAAGAAGTAACTACTATTTTTCAATTACTTTTGCACTTTTTGATTTTCTGAAAAAAGACGAAAAAATCGTCCCCTTCCTACTCCCACCAAGATAGTGAGCAGTGGGATAACCACTCCACTAGTTGGTTGGAGTATTTATAGAACACAATAAATATATGTAACGATCAACGAACTAGTAAGCGTGACGTATTACGATTATCTTTGTCAAGCCTAACAACAAGCCCGTCATTGACGGCACTCATCGGTGACGGGTCTAATTGTTATCTCAATCGTGTCATAAGTTAGAGTCCGTCACCGATGACAAACATAAATAACATTGGTTATCTTTGTTGGGCCATGAGTTGGGCCCGTCACCGATAACTGTCATCCGTGACGGGCTCGAGTTATATGCCCATCTAACATGTCTATGCATGTATATCTTTGTCAGTCTCTTTATAGATCCGTTTGAGGTGACTTTATTATGACAGCCCGTAAATTTTAGGTATGTGATGATCTGTCATAGAAAAGAGGATCTGTATTAAATGCACTGTACATGTACACGAGTGTATATTTCTACACTGGCTAGTACGAGGCCGGCGGCATCAACTTTCATCTTTTTCGTAGATGTGCACGACGGACGTCTTTTCCCACATTTCATCTAAATCGTGCGAACACGATCGATGCATATAGATATTCGGAACTGGTGATATAAAAAAATATCTTATGAAACGCATTACAAGCCATGGAATCACTTGGAACATAACAAGCCATGGAAGTACATGCCCGGCCAGATCCACTTGCAAAGCACAATTTTTTTTGACTCTGCCAAAACGAACTATAAGATGATCATTTGAAAGTCTTGGATGTTGAAGAAATGTAATATATTCATTTGATTATTCATAAAAACAAAGCGTGAATGACTGATAGAGTAGGAACTTATGGTTGGCCAAATAATACCTACTACTCACTCCGTCGATACACCTTGAAGACGTCTTTTCACCTCCTATATAATGCATATACACGGAAAAATATGGGATGCTATTGATATGGAGATCAAACCAACAAATATAAAGTACAACTACGATGATCCATGGTGTTCGGTGACATTGGCCACCACCAAGGGGCTGAAAAAAGGAGTCTACACCCTCATCCTATTAAAGCATGGGAATTTTGGAAGAAGAAAAACTAGAGAGTGTTTCAACACAAGAAACTTCCGGTGAGAGCTCTGACCGTGAAAATAAGGCGGAGGACAAAACCGGGCCCTAGTAGTAGCTTATCCTAATATGTTGGTTTTGTTTTTTTTTCACGGTTCTTTTCATACTTAATGAACTTATTTACTTCTGCTATATTTAATGGAATTGGAACACTCTAATTATTAAAAAACTATGATTTTCCTCGGTCCTAAAATGACTGGATTATTTGTAGCTAAGAGGTTATATTTTGGGATAGACGGAATAGTTTTATTAACCTAAACTTTGAAATTATTAAACCCTAATTACAATCAATAATTTCAAACCGAGTATAGTTGGATACTCTTTTCATCTTAAAATATAATAATTATAATATTTAAAATTTGTAAAATATAACAATTTTTTATTTATATTTACTTAACCAATCACAACCATCCACCTTTTAGCTTCACCACTACTTTAAATTCTCAACAAATAAAAATCTTCCCATTCTATTTCATTTACTTTTTAATGATTCATTTAACCTTAAAATTTATTATATTTTGGGACAGAAGTATTATTTGTTAATTTCTATTTCAATGAGGCCATATATTTAATAGATGAATCTTATGATTTCACCAATAGTTTTTATATTATTAACAGGGGATAAACTACCCCTACTTCGAGAGTCCCTACCTAGTCCCCAACTGCAGCCACTACCGTATAAGAGATTATGTCTTTTTTTACAAAAGTTAAGAAGGCAGCACAAAAGGCAGTAGGTGCAGGAATAACTGAGCTATTTCTACCACTTTGTCCCAAACTTAAGTTATTTTTTCATTTATCCCTTATCTCAACCAATCATAATCATTCTTTAACTATTTTATCCACCTAATTTTTCTTTTTGAAAAATCACAGCTTTCTCTCATTTATTTGTACTTTATTTCTTAATTCGTATAGAAACCTCTAAACATACATATAGTTCGGGACAAAATTAATAGGCATGAAATAAAAAATAGCGTCTTGGTATCATAAAACCTCATAGTATTTTATGACAAAGGCAAACTCCCCTATATTAAGTGTCAAAACAAAATGTATAATGATTTTCACACAAACCGGTTATCCTTGGATCTATCACCAACCTTCTAAGATTCATAGCTTCGTCTTGGCGAACGACAGCGGACTGCTGGTCGGCTTCATCTCGATGGGCAACAACTGGTCGTTGGGGCATGGATCCGGCGGTAGCGGATTGCAGGGGTACGTATCCGGTGGCAATAGGTCACTGAGTGGAGGATCCGATGGCGACAGCTTTGTCTCGATGGTGGCTTCCTCTTGGCGGTGAATACGACAGCCCCAGGTCTCTTGTGGCAATACGATAGGCCCAGATCCCTCATGGGACAGCGGGCGGTGAGATCCAGACTCCCCAACTGATGCGCACATATTTTTGGTCTTTTTTACACTATGGATTTGTAATTGTGACCAATGAATTCGTTTTGGTTGCGTTGGGTGTTTTTTGCAAATAGCGTTTTTTATTTCAATTTTCTTCCCAAAAATCCTTATCCCTACCGACTGGCTTAATATCGTTGCATGTGAAGATCCTTTTCATTGCCCATCGTCGTAAGCCTAACCGTATGTGAAGAATGGCGGCCACCAGTGAAAAGATTATTTTCACTTGTCATTAGTCGTGGCCCGATTGTGGCTCGGCCAGTGAAAATTTGTTCCCCCAGTGACTGGCTTTTTTCTTAGTAGTGTTAAATAAGTACAACGCTACTACTGCAAAAAGGCTCGGTATCGTGTCGTCCAAAAAAAGATGTCGGTTAAAACAAATCCGGCACCTATAATACATATAGGTAGCATGTAAAAAATAGGTGTCGGTTCTTGTTAAGAACCTTACTTATAGTCCTAAATAGGTGTCGGTTGAACAGTAAAACCGATACCTATAGTATAGGTGACGGTTGCTTTAAAAGAAAGCCAGGCACCTATTTATCCTAAATAGGTGTCGGGTGAATAGTAAAAACCGACACCTATACTTTAGGTGTCGGTTTTGCTCATCACCCGACACATATAAGGTTCCTTACGCCGTAAGCTGCGTAGTATAGGTGCTGGTTGTTGTTGAAAACCGACACCTATATTCCGACCATCTATAAATGTCACCTTTCACCACTTAGCTCATTTTTGTTCGGTCTTCATGTGTAGAACGAAAGAGAGGGGGGAAGGTTTTGCCAAAAATTTTCAGAAAAATTAAAGCTTAGTATATTTTAGTTATTTACTATTTGTGTACGTGATTCTTTATGATATTCTTTTGTGATTTGTGTGTATATGTTAGTAGATGCATGACACCATTTATGTCATTTGTGTCTTTTTCTTTAATTCAAAGTATTTGGATTGTCAAATTTGAAGAGACTATCACCGTAGAGTTATGTAACTAAAATAAAATAATGTCATTTATATGAAGACGTCACATTTTTTAAAAATTCTCGTAGGGCCGATGGATGAAGGAGGGATGAACGATGCGAAGCGGGTACCTTGAGTATGCCGGGAGTAACCAAGTTCGTGATCTAAGGGCTGTAGTTCCTGGCGTTGAGCATGACAGAATATTTGCATTGTCCATTTTCGATTGCGGGAAGGAGAGACGCTTTTCCGCAAAACAAGTTCACGAGCATCCGCTAACAAGAGGTTTTATGCGTAATCACACATGTCGACAATCACGGTGAAGATGAGAATGACAGTGTGGACAATCATGGCGATGCAATGCATGAAGACAATGTGAAGTTACTCGATGAAGGTGAATACGACAATGACGAATCGGATGGGTTGGATCGGATGTTGCGGGATGGAGAGATGCCTACGGCGATGACAGACAATATGAGAAGTTCAAAGCCATGGTGAGGACTCAAAAACACCGCTTTATCCAGGTTGCAACGAGGAGCACACAAAATTACACGTCGTCCTCTCATTGTTGCGATGAAATCAACAAACGCTAGAGCGACAAGAGTTTCACGAGCTTCTACGGTTGATCGGAGACCTCCTTCCAATGGTCACGCATCGCCGTAAATGACATATCAAGCAAAGAAGGTTGTTTATCCACTCGGCCGGAGGTGCAAAAATTCACGCATCTCGAAATAAGCGTATCCTATACCGGAGTGACTATGCGACTTGGATGCATGTCCAATTTGTGGAGCACCGCGGTATAAGGGTGGAGGTAACGACGACGATGCCGATGATGACAACACAGTGGCCCCGTCCTAAAGAAGAGGAAAGTGCCCATTAAAGTTGTATGGTATTTTCCTATAATCCCTGATTGAGCGCTCTGTATGCAAACAAAAAGCATGCAAAGATGATGCGGTGGCACGCCGAAGAACGTAAGAAGGATGGGATGATAAGGCACCGCCGATGGGTCTCAATGGAGAAAGATAGATAGAAAGTACAAAAATTTGCACGCGAGATAAGGAATGTAAGGTTTGGGCTGAGCACGACGGATGAATCCATTCGGTGACATGAGCGATCGGCACAAGACATGTCTAGTGGCACTTGTTATGTACAACCTTCCGTCATGGTTGTGCATGAAGCGCAAGTATATCATGATGCCACCGCTAATCCAAGGGCCCAAGCAATTTGGCAACGATATCGATGTCTACTTCAGCTAGTAGTAGATGATCTTCGGCCACTATGGGTTCAAAGGGGGTGCGGATGTGGGATGCTTACAAAAGAGAGTACTTCACCTTAAGGGCAATATTGTTAGTTACCATTCAAGATTACCCGAGGCCGGCAATACATCGAACAAACAAGAAAAGGTGGTTGTGCATGTGTGCGTGCATGCGGGACACGCAAGCGGTGGTGAGGTACTTTCGGGAAAGATCGTGTACATGTGCCACGGAGGTTTCTTCCCTACTTAGGTCACCGAAGATCGTAGCAATAGAAGAGATTTCGATGGCGAGTGGAGAAGGGGACAGCTCCAATACATCGCATAGGCAGAGATATTTTTGAAGAGGTAAAAGATATTGAACATGTATTTGGTAAGGGGCATGGCAATACACGCGTGGCGGGAAGGGTGGTGAGAAGCCTCTCGGAAGAAGAAATCTATCTTCGGGAACTACCGTATTGGAAATATTTGGATGTCCGTCATGCAATCGACGTGATGCACATTGACAAAAATGTATGTGAGAGTTTGATGGGAGTACTGCTGAACATACCGGCAAGACAAAGGATATGTTGAAATCTCTGAGAGACCTCGTAGACATGAACATCGTGTCTGAGCTACATCCTCAAGAACGTCCCAATGGCCGACAATACCTCCCTCCCGCGTGCTACACCTCGCCGTGCCGAGAAAATCAGCTGTTGGAGTGCCCGCAGTGTCCGAGTCCCGTCTCGGTTACTCCGCTAACGTTAAAAGACTTGTCAACATTAGAGAGAAGAAAATAGTGGGCATGAAGTCACATGATTGTCACGTGCCGATGACACAACTACTCCCTGTTGCGATTAGAGGCATCTTGCCGTACATGGTGCGTAACCCAATCATAAAGTTGTGCTCGTTCTTCAATGCTATATATCAGAAGGTGATCGATCCAACCACACTAGACAAGCTCCGTGCGATGTAATCGTGACCATTTGCCAACTCGAGATGTGTTTTCCACCATCATTTTTTGATATAATGGTTCACCTAGTGATACATATCGTGAAAGAGATAAAGATTCTCGGCCCAGTTTATCTTCATAACATGTGGGCTTTCGAGAGATTCATGGGGATCATAAAAAAGTATGTGCGTAATAGAGCTTGACCGGAAGAGAGTATCGTAGAGGGTTATGCAATAGAGGAGGTGGTTGAGTTTTGCATCGACTATATGGATCTACGTCCCATTGGTGTGCCAATGTCCCGACACGAGGCAAAGGCTACTTGGGAAAGGGACTTTAGGGCATAAAGCAATATTCGCTCCTAGCCTTGAAACACTACGGCAAGCACATTTCGCAGGTGCTCGAGCAATCGGGTCCTTGGTGGCTCCATTTGTTGATGTGCATTACAACTCACTCCGAACCGAGAACCCAGCAAATCAAGCATGGATCGCTTCAACATAGACTCGCATTTTGGTGATTGGTTACGAAGCATATCATGGCCGCGAATCCTGATAGTGACCGCTTGTACGTTTGTCCCGAGGGCCTGCGAGCACTATTCATTCATTCCAAGGGTATGATATTAATGGGTATACATTTTACACGAGAACGCAGGATGCCAAGATCAAATATCGAATAGTGGTGTCCGTATAGATGCCTTCGACGTAATGGTGTGTAAAACAAACATACTATGGCTATATAGAGGCAATCCGGAGCTTGAGTATGGACCGAAGATACCGCTTTTCCAGTGTCAATGGGTCAAAATTCCAAGTGGTTTGAAAATTGACAAGTACGGGATGTTCATCGTGGACCTAAACAATGTGGGTTATCAAGATGAACCTTTGTGCTTGCAAACTCGTAACACAAGTATTCTATGTCAAGGACCCTTCATCGGTGGATCGATCGCCACGTAGTTCTCAATGGAAAGCGAAACATTGTTGGAGTTGAGAATATCACCGATGAGGAAGGCTACGATCAAATTGACGAGTTACCACCTTTCGCAATGTATGTAGACGAAGGTGAAGAAAGTCAAGAAGATGAAGAAGAAGACGAAGAAGAGGAGAAAGCCCCATATGTTCGCAAAGTGATCACGAAGAAGGAGTAATAGTGATCGACTTATAAGTTGGAGTTTGATTGTAACAACCATGAATATGTAATTTTGGAACCGAATGAATATATTTTGCACGCAGTCCCATCTCTCTACCTATTGTAAATAACCCTTTAAAGTCGTCTCATGTGGACGAGACAAATTGAATTATAGAACCAATGGTAGCATACATATCGTGCCCATTGGCAGCCTTAGGTGCATGCATATAATGATGAAGGGAAAAGATAAATGGAATCGATGAGTTAGGGTTTTGGATAATAGGTGCTTAGTTATAAATAAAAACCTAAGCACCTATTTATCCAAATAGGTACTGGTTGTAAATAATAACCAGGCACCTATTTATGCCAATAGGTGTCGGTTCTAATAACAACAGGCACCTATTTATTCAAATAGGTGCCGGTTTGTTATGGGAGCCGACACTTATCAAGTTACTATATATTTCTAGATCCGCCGCCTCTGCTGTGCGTCCAGATCCGCCGCGAAACCACCCGCCCACCCTCCGACCGCCTTCGACTGCCCAGCGCCACCGCCGCCCAAGTCCGCCCCGCCCCACCCTCCGACCGCCTCCGACCTCCTGCCCGCCGCTGCGTCGTCGGCCCGTATCCGCCCGCCCACCTCCGTCTCCCTCCGACTCTATCCAGTCACTGCCGCTGCCTAGATCCGCCCGCCACAGGTCCAACGGCGGCCGCCCGTCCTCCGTCGACATCCGCCCGTCCGACCGCCGTCCTCCGGCCGACATCCGCCGTTCGACCGCCGTTGGTCTCCGCCGCCGTCATCGCCCACCTGCCCTCGCCTCTCGGGCCTCCGCCGCCGCTTGCTCTCCACCCCGCCTCCTCACCTCCGCCGGCGTCATCCCTCCACCGACGGCCGCTCTCTCGTCACGCTCGCAGAAGCACTTCGTCATAGTCAACTGGGACCCCGATCTACGACCGATGTAAGTTCCTATTTTCTAGTTTCGGTGATGGTATATCTAGTAACTAGGCTGATTCTAAAAAGGAAATTGTAGTGAAGTTCACTTTATTTTTTCATTTGACAATGATTGGCACCCAAAAGACCTTTGTGAAAGTGAGTACTTGTGGTCTTAAGCAGCAGTTCTCATGATAGCTTAAGATGGTACAGCTAGGGGTAAGATGGTACCATAAGTACCATCACGGGACAGAGAAGAGAGGAGAGGTTGGTGTGTGCGCAGTGCTAGTCCGTTACCATCACAACAGATTTAAT
Source organism: Oryza australiensis (assembly GCA_019925245.2). Classification (NCBI taxonomy): domain Eukaryota; kingdom Viridiplantae; phylum Streptophyta; class Magnoliopsida; order Poales; family Poaceae; genus Oryza; species Oryza australiensis. The sequence goes on along the minus strand of JAIFGZ020000695.1, from coordinate 2,721 downwards.
TATGTTCAAAGCCATGCATGCGAACCAAACTGTGCCTTAATTAAGCTATCCCCTCACCTAATTTAGGCTGCTCTGTTTTCTTAGTAGGGCTACCAATGTTTTCTCTGTCATCAGTTTTTTTCTTGCTTGTTTATTTACAACAAACTGATTAAAAAATTGGACTGGTTTATTTACATCCTCTGCCGCCCCCATAGCCCGCTGCGAAGCACTTCGGCATAGTCAACCCAGACCGATGTAAGTTCCTTTAGCACATTTTTCTTTAGGGTTTTGTTTCTGCATTTTTTTCCTTGTTGGTTCTATATACTGTGGTGAGGGAGCAAATCCTGATATGCTGAGGCAAGCACATGATTTCAAACAATCTGATGTTGACATAATGAAAGGTGAATCTCATGCCTTAGAAGACATTATTTGTTTACTAATAGTACCTTTGAACTTCTCAGTTTAGTACTTAGTGACGAGTTGTGCGTCTACAGCACTTACATCCAATAGAGATTTTATGCAATCTCTTACAATTATTTTCTCAGTACCTCTTGTATATCACTAACCGAGTGCCCGTGCACTGCAATGGATTTAAATAAACACAACGACAGATTTGCCGCTAACCTGTAGATTGGCCTGTTTAACTGTAGAAACACTATAAAATATTTTTGTCAGGTTTTCAGCTTGAGAAGCACCTCATTAGAAATCTATTGTATCCTCAGAATCATAAATTCCCCAACTGTTTATTAATCTATCAAGTTGCTCCTAACAATATAGTCATTTCCATCCACAAAATGTAGAGCTAATTTTGTATTGACCATATATGAGTGTATATGGCCTGTAGCCCTATCTACAATTCATTCAGGATTCAAGGTATTCAGTTAGTAGGTGTGAATATAGTGAATAACACTCCAAACTCTTGTGTCCTGCTACACTGGCCACATACTAAAAACTGCACATACGGTTTGAAAAATTCAACTTGCCTTCTGTATAGTAGTGCTTTCTAAAGTTCTAATTTGCCTTTTGCTCATAAGTTCTATTTGTAAAAGAATATAATTATGGAAGATTAACTTGATACAAAGATACAAATATAATCTGTTTCAGCTCATAAGTTTTATCTTGGTTCAAAATCCAAAATCTATCCTAGAAATGTCTGTTAGAAAGATTTTTCATAATTGACATGTAGACCAAAAGGCCAAAGTGCACATTCGACTTCTATTAGCTGCACTTAGAAGTTAGAACATTTGCTGCATTTTGCTGTGGTGTTTAAAAACAACAATTTAAGCATCGAAACAATGGTTGACACAAGTGAGCAAACCAAAAAGTGTATTTTTTACTGCACATCTATGGATTAATTGTCATGTTCCATTAAAAGGAAGTTGTAGCGTTGAATCCTTCTTTTCCTTCTTTTCCTTCTTTCCTTCTTTCCTTCTTGTGTCCCCTCTTCTTTTAATTAGTATTGAAGATATCAAATTTTATATTAGAAAATATGATATCTATACACTTTATTGTTTTTGATTGTGTAATTGTAGATCACATGATGTAGAACCTATACCTTCAGCCCTTGAGCAGCCTCTTGGGTTCCGCCTGCCCACATTATATCATCAATTGTTTATTTATATTAAGCACAATAATATTTCTTGGATCATTTTTCTTGTAAGCTATACATACTGAATAATGTGATTATAAAAATTATTAGCCAGTTTTTTACAAATGGTTTTATATGACTATTAGTTCTAGTTGTGTGTATGTATGTAAATAAAAAAGTGGCAGAATAAGCTTATTTGTTTTTCATCAAGTAGAAACAGAGTAAATGAGGGTGCAATTTTTGTATTTTGATATTCCTTAGGATCAAGTTGACATGCCAATTAATTTCTGTGTTTTTCTATTCCTGTATTTTTGCTATCCTTGCATTTCAAAGGAAACCTAATTTAGTTATAACCAGCCTCTGAAGTATCTGTTTAATTGAGGTACATGTAAAGTGCAGACAGATTGGGAAATTTTGGCAATGCTGAACTACTATTGCTAATTGATCACATAGGAAGCTAGCAAAAGAGAGATCTGCTGCATGATCGAAGCAGTCAAATTAATCATGCAATTGAATTCTGAAAAATGTGTCTGCTTATTACAGGAAGAAAGCATGGAGTACATACGTGCAAAACAGAAAGAAAGAAAGAAAGAACACTAGCTAGTATGTGCAGCGAGCTAGGCACCTGATGTATGCTAGTATATGACCCGTTTTTATTGCTGGTTTGGTTGACGAGCTGGTTGTGAAAATGTTCCTGATGTATACTAGCTGGGCTATTTTCACAATAATCATATTTGTTGCTTTGGCTCTTTACAAAGGTTGGTCATTGGATTGGGATTATCAGATTACTGCATGAATTATTGGGTCCGATTATTTACGTGATGAACACAATAAATCGATATTCTACTAAATAAATTTTCACACACACATATACATATTATATATAAGTTATATATATAGGTTTTTAGAAATTCCTTACCTTGTTAAAAATCGCCACATTTGGATACGAACGTCTCAGAATCATTTTATATTGACTCTCTCCAAACTTTTGATCATTATAATGTAGAAAATGTCCCAGGAACAAGATAATAGTATAGGCCTGCAATTTCCGAGGAAAACGATTAGCAGGTCCCGGTAGCCCAAGTGGCTTTCTAAACTTGAACCCCCAAAGCGTGGAGGCTACCCTTCGGCCATTGTGAACTCTAGTGATACCG